>CM034235.1:42090425-42358531 GCA_019916065.1 Vitellaria paradoxa
GGTTATCTCAATGGTTTCTTACTGATGCTTTTCTTTGTTGTTAGGTGGATAGTAGTGCCAGTGATTGTCATCTTCTACAACTCAGGTTTAAATTTAGACACTAATTATTTATTTAATCCAATTTTGTTCTCGCCGCTCTCTAACTCGCATATGGTTTACTTAGAGTATTAATAGCTTAAATAAGTTGCTATACTCATTATCAATGTGTATTTTCCATTTCTACTGTAATGGGGCCAGGATTCTTGTCCTTCCTAACGTTCTTATATACCTAACCCTTGTGGCTTGGCAACAATGCTTCTTCTAAAGTTAAGTTGGCATTATGGCACTGTTTGGTGTTAACCCCCCCCCCTCCCAAAAAAAAAAAAAAAATTACAAAACTCTACAAATCTCTATAAACACGAATTATGAGACTGTAAAATTTAAATTTTTTTTCTCACTGCACAAAGCACGAGACATTAACTTTTACAACTTTATACAACTCCAAACACACCCTATATGCCCTTGTCTTGTAATAAACCAATGTTAAAAATGTGGAGGATTGTTTTTGTTGGAAAACTAATGTGTGTCATAATGGACTGAATGATTATTTGTCTGCACTCTCTAGATTAAGAAAAACTGTAATAGTTCTGAGATATGAACTATAGCCAGTTGTATGTTGAAGCAGATCTAGGATCATCCAGGGAAATCTTTGTCTTAGAAAGTTTAAAGGTTCAGCTTGTTTGTTGTAAAAGCTATAAACGAATGCTTAAATTATACGTTTTTGCATGTATGGAAACTTTTTCTAAACTGAAATAGGTTTAAAGTAGTGTTTAGCAGCTGATCCAGTGGGGTTGGAGCCACGTGTCAAAGGAAAGTCTTCTACCCATTTAAAGCCATTTGCTGGCCATTTAGAGCCAGCAGATTCTAGCCATTTAAAGCCAGCAGATTCTATGTCTTGTACAGCTGTAATAGTTTTGTAAATCTTTGATTCTTTCCTTAAATTAGGATATACTAGCTGTAGGCTAATTATAGATAGTTCTGTATATAGTAGTTTTGCTGCTTTAAGGGCTGTAAATCAGGCTCTAAGGGCTGAAAATCAGCATGTCCATTTTCTGTATAAGGCGAATTCTCCAACAAGAGAATACAGTTTTCTCAAAACTCTCTAAGTTTATCATGGTATCAGAGCCCCAATTCTGAAAACCCTTGTTCAGTTCTTCGTTGTTGGTTATTCTTGATCAGTTCCCTCGGCTTCATGCCTTCTTGATTCGTTTTAATGGCAAAAAGTGAGTTCCACTTCAAAGTTTTTGTCAAAGGCAAGGATCTATGGGGCCATGTTGATGGCAGTAAACCTGCTCCTGATAAAGGCAGAGACTCCTATTTGTACATCAAAAGGGAAGTCAAGGATGCCCAAGTCATGACATTGATTCTTGGATCTGTTGAATCCAACCTCGTCTTGAACCTCTGACACTCAAAGACTGCTGCTCAGATGTGGACTTACCTCAGGAAGGTATACAGTCAGAGCAACACTGCCTGTCGGTTCCAGCTTGAACTTGATTCGGTTACTCCCCAACAGGATAGTCTCTCTATCTCTGATTTTTACTACCTTCGTGAATCTTTGGGCTGAATACACTGACATCATATATGCTACTTTACCTCCCGAAGGTCTTAGTTACGTTCAATCAGTCCATGAAACTACTAAGAGAGCTCAGTTTCTTATGAAACTGAGATCTGAATTTGAAGGCATCCAATCCAATCTAATGAATCGAGAGCCTGTCCCCTCCGTAGATGCATTCCTCAGTGATTTGTTTTGTGAGGAATAGCGCCTCCTGACTCAAACCACCATGGAAGAATGTTGCTCCACCTCTTCCCTGGTTCCTGTGGCTTTTGCAACACAGGGCAAGCCAGTAGGCCGGGACATGAGCACTGACCAGTGCTTCAGTTGCAAAAATTTGGCCATATTGCTTCTAACTGTCCTAATAAATTTTGCAACTACTGCAAAAGGGATGGGCACACTGTCAAGGAATGTCCTACTTGACCCCCCAAGAAATATGAAACAGCATATAATGCTACAGTTGGCTCTTCCAGTGCTGGTAGTTCTGTGGATAGAGCTCCTCCGACACAAAGTGCTTCTGCTTCTGTTCCACCCGTGACTCCTGAAATGATCCAACAAATGCTTTCTGCATCCTCTGCTTTAGGGCTCTCGGGTAAACCCTTCTCTACATCTTCTCCTTGGCTCTTTGGTACTGCGGCTTCCAATCATATGACAAACAGTGCCAAATCCTTTTCCAATGTACATAAATATTCTGGAAATCAGCAGTTCTTTACCTATCACAGCCACTGGTGATGTTTTTCCTTTAACTGATGTCTTTGTCTCTCCTGCTCTTACTACTGATCTTGTTTCTGTTGGTCAATTGGTTGAAAATGATTGGAAAGTGGAATTCTCTAAATCTGGTTGTATTGTGCAGGATCAACAATCCGGGAAGATGATCGCGAGGGGGCCTAAAGTGGGACTTCTATTTCCATTTCCTTTACATTCGTCTCCATGTTTTTCATTACCTTTTGTCACATGTAACTCTGTTCATGTTGATTGCCGAGCATGGCATAAACGTCTAGGACATTCAAACTCTAATGTACTTCATAATTTGCTCAATTCTGGTTTACTTGGGAATAAAGAGTCACCATGTTTTAATGCTGTACAATTTGATTGCAATTCTTGTAGGCTTGGTAAAAGCAAAACACTGCCATTTCCCATTCATGTACGAATATTGTCCAGCCATTTGACTTGATCCAGAGTGATGCGTGGGGTATGGTGCTGGTTATTTCTCACGCTAATTACAAGTATTTCGTCACTTTCATTGACGACTATAGCCGATTCACATGGATTTACTTCTTGCGATCTAAAGGAGAAGTATTTTCTATTTTTAAGCTTTTCCATGCGCATATTCAGACCGAATTTTCGGCCAATATCAAAATTCTACGTTTTGACAATGGGGGTGAGTACATGCCTAATTTGTTTTGGGAATTTTTGCAAACTCATGGCATTATCTCACAAAGGTCTGGCCCTTCCACCTCATAGCAAAATGGGTTGGTTGAAAGGAAGAACCGTCATCTTCTCGATGTTGTATGCACCCTCTTATTAGAGTCATCGATGCCTTCTCGGTTCTGGTGTGAAGCCTTATCCAGTGTTGTCCATCTCATCAATAGATTGCCTTCTCTCTCATTGAACCACATATCTTCTTTCACCCAGGTTATTTGGTCTTCCTCCAAATTATCCTAGCCTTTGTACATTTGGTTGTATGTGTTACGTTCATCTTCCTACACAAGAACGCGCAAAACTCACAGCTCAGTCAGTCCAATGTGCTTTTCTAGGATATTCTGTTCACCAAAAAGGTTATCTTTGCTGTGATCCAAATCTGCATCGCATTTGGCTTTCTAGAAATGTAATTTTTCTGGAAAACCAATATTTTTTCACCACTCACCATGATCCCCCTTCCTTTTCATTTTTTGTTCTACGCTTGTTTACTAACCCTCCTGCAGATTTGGCAACTCCTAAGCCTTTCCTAGTATACCAGAGATGATCTCACTTCACATCAAATCAGTTTCCAGCACCTCTCGAGCCCCCTCCAGCTCATCCCTCGACTGATGATCCTGTTCCAGCAACTACACTTGCCCCTCCCAGACGCAGTACTCGAGTTCGTCGAACCCCAGATAGGTTTGGTTTTACCCCTCCTTTATCCTTGACTGCCACCTTGTCTTCTATTCCTATTCCCTCATGTTATAAATAGACAATGGAGCATGAGTGTTGGCAGAAAGCTATTGAAACAGAACTTCTCACACTTAAAGAAAACCAAACCTGGGATGTTGTTCCACGTCCCTAGTCTGTGAAACCCATTGGGAGTAAGTGGGTGTTTTCCATCAAGCTTCGTTCCGATGGTTCCTTAGACCGTTACAAGGCTCTCTTGGTGGTTCTAGGCAACAAGCAAGAGTATGGCCTAGACTACGATGAGACATTCAGTCCAGTGGCCAAGATGACCACCGTGTGAACAATCCTAGCCCTTGCCGCCTCTGAATCCTGGCCATAACATCAAATGGATGTTAATAACGCATTTCTACATGGTGATCTCAAGGAGGTACATGAAACTTCCCTCTAGTATGCCTACTTCCTCACCTATTGATGTTAGCAAACTAAAATGTTCTCTGTATGGTTTGAAGTAGGCACCAAGAGCATGGTTTGAAAAATTTCAAACCCGATTTTCTTTCACTCAGAGTCAGTCTGACTCCTCTCTTTTCCTCCAGAGGACTTCTAATGGAATAGTTGTGCTCCTTGTTTATGTGGACGACATCATTGTCACTGGTTCAGATATGGCGGCCATCTCCATGATTCAAAAATTGTTGCATTCTAGTTTCCACATGAAAGACCTTGGCCAGCTCAACTATTTTTTGGGGTTAGAGGTGCTTCGTCGAGCTCAGGGTCTCTTCTTGAATCAAAACAAGTATATTTAGGATCTCGTTCAATTAGCACGACTCACAAACACTACTTCTGTGGACACCCCCATGGGAATTAATGTGAAATGTAGGCGTGACAAAGGGGAGCTCCTTGACGATCCCACTCTCTATTAGAAGCTAGTTGGTAGCCTTATCTATCTAATCATCACCCGACCGGACATCTCTTATGTTGTCTACACTGTCTGCAAGTTCATGCAAGCACCTTGGCATCTCCACCTAGCTGCTGTCCGCTGCATCATTCGGTACATCCTTAGGACACCTAATCGTGGTTTATTCTTCCCTACTGCTTCTTCACTCCAGCTACAAGCCTACCGTGACGTTGATTGGGTAGGCTGCCCAGACGCCAGGAAATCTACTACCGGATGATGTATATTCCTTGGTGATGCTAGAAATGCAAGAAGCAGGACTACGTCTCCAAGTCATCTGTTGAGGTTGAATACCGTGCTATGTCCGCTGCTACTTCGAGATCATCTGGCTGCGTGTTCTCCTTACAGAGCTTGGTTTCTCCCAGGTTCAACCTACTCCACTACATGCTGACAACACTAGTGCCATCCAAATTGCCGCAAGCCTCGTCTACCACAAGCGCACGAAGCACATAGAGGTTGACTGCCATTTCATCTGGGATGCCTTTGACCGCAATATTATCACCCTTCCACACATTTCCACTACCCTACAGCTTGCAGATATCTTCACGAAATGCATGACACGTTAGCGCCATCATTTCCTTGCTAGCAAATTGATGCTTGTGGATTTACCAGCTTCAATTTGAGGGGGGATGTCAAAGGAAAGTCTTCTAGCCATTTAAAGCCAGCGGATTCTATACCTTGTGCAGCTGTAACAGTTTTGTAAATCTCTGATTCTTTCCTTAAATTAGGATATACTACCTGTAGGCTGATTATAGATAGTTCTGTATATAGTAGTTTTGCTGCTTTAAGGGCTGTAAAAAAATCGGGCTCTAAGGGCTGAAAATCAGCATGTACATTTTCTATATAAGGGGAATTCTCCAACAAGAGAATACAGTTTTCTCAAAACTCTCCAAGTTTGTCACCATGAAGCACTTGTCTTAGAATGCTGAAAGCTTCGAAGCTTGCAGGATATTGGGACTACAACTATGAACAGACATGTACAAATTATCTTTGCATGTTTGCATAAATGTGTATTCATGAAGGTTTTGGTCACCCTTTTAGTGCCTTTTTAAAATTTGTTTATTTATCAAAACAGAGATATATAGATACAAATAAACATCAGTTACATTATATACATGCACATATATGTGTGTTGATTCATTTGTATACAACTGATACTATTTGTAGAAAAACGTGAAAATTTAGTTGTATACAAATTTTGTGAAGAAAAATATTAGAAGGAATGATGTTGCAGGGGGAATTCAAGCAAGATTTCTGTCTATTCATATCCATGGAATTACTTGAGTTCAACTTCTTCAATTGTGGTTTCCTGTCTCACCCACCCAGAAAATCAGCTAAACACTACTGGGTTTGCTGCTTTTATCCGATCAATTACCTGTTTCAGCTCGATCAACATCCTTGGTTATGAGTATTTGATACGCGTATGTATTTTGAGAGTCAGATCCGTTATTTCTCTAATTCAAGTACATAAGGACATGAAAAAAATATTCCTATATTTAATATAATATTTTATTTTATTGGATAATATGATATTTACAAGATACCATTAGAGTATTTTATGCATAAAATATAATTTTTTTTGGCATAATTATGTGCTAAATTTGAATTGCTAAATAAATTTATGGATATCCAATTTTATATGGGATACTATATCATGCCCTTGCCTTACCCAAGGGTCAAGTACCTGACATTGGTACATCATACATTTAAAAGAGTCCATGTAACATAGGTCGTCATTATTTGATGGAAAGAAGGCAAGTGGTAAGATTATCTGACTAGGTGTGGGAATTACATCTTCTTCGGTTCCTTATGGGTGGTTGAGGTTCATTTTACATCTTTCATAAAAGATTTCTGATCTCTACATGAGAATAAAAATATCATGTAAGAATCCGAGTAGGAATTGCTACATGGATCTAGAGCTGGAGTTTCACTTGTAGTGGAAGGTTCCTCCAGGTAGGAATTCTACCTTCAAGGTCCATTCAACTGTTGTAACCAAATTAAGCGAGCTGTTACATATTTGATGACAACTTAAGGGATAGTGCTTATAAGCTTACTAGCAATTGCCCGTGCCTAAAACACATAAAAATAATTTGGCATGTAAATAGCTTAAATTTAAATTTATAAAGCAAACCTACATAAAACATGTAAAAATAACCTATAAAAATAAAAAGAGATTAAGGTATAAAATTTTATTATTTGTTACAACTATTATCACATTTTTTAAAATATTAATTTATAATCTTTTATATAAAAGGTTTTCAAAAAAATATGGAATGAGTGAGAGAAAAAGAAAAATAATCTTGGCTATTTAGCAAATTCAACAGTAAAAAAATCTCAAACTCAAAATTTTACTTTTTTATTATATAAATGATACAAAATGTAAAAAGCATATTCATTTAAAATTTAAGTTTTTTACATTAAAATTGAAATTTTAATGTTTATTTTTAATAAAATTTTAAAAAATTAAAGTTTAAATATATTTTTTTCAAATAAAAAATTTAATTGACTTTGTCTAATAGGTATCTATATATTGTTTAATAAATGTGTACAATTTTATTATTATTGTTGTATAGCTCCCCATGACATTTGTAGATAATATAAGTCAAATATAATTTATATAATTTTACAAAATATAATATACATATATATATTTATTTGAATTTCAAATTTTAAAATTTGTTGGTATACTTTGACTTCTCCTAGAAGGTTGCACAGACATACCATTGTACTAAATCCTAAAGTAGTCAGAGCGCACAACCACACCCCCGTAGGCCAGCCACGTAGGACAACAATTGAACTCAACCAACCCAACAGTACAACCCAACCAACCCCACCCCCCAAGTCTTTCACTCTCTCATGCCATGTAGGACAAACATCATATCAAAAGATGTGTTTTATTATATAGATTGCTGTAAATTTTTCAGAAATTCATGAGTATAGGATGACAGTGGGCACACTAATTGTTACGTGCAGGATAAATTTTGGTGTTTTAATGCTATGCACAGATTGACCAAATTTGTGTGATTCTTTAGTTGATTTTTATGATGTCGTGCTCTCTGGTACACTTACCATCTCATCTTGATCTTTATTCTTTATATTTTTCTCTAACCTTTTATTTTACATTTACTATTTAATTTTTTTTTCCAGATTTTTGGCATTGAAGAACCTTGCCAATGTTTTTCTTCAACAAGGTCCTGCCTATTATGAGAGTGCTCTACGCTGCTACCTTCAAGCTGTCGAGATTGATAACAAAGATTCTGTTGTTTGGAACCAGCTAGGAACATTGTCATGCTCAATGGGCTTATTGAGTATCTCGCGATGGGCATTTGAGCAGGGGCTCTTTTGCAGTCCCAACAACTGTAAGCATTTATATTATTTTTGGATCTTAGTTTCTTTTGAACTGCCATCTTCATTTCCTATCAAAAATACCGGTCGTTAATCTTTTTTTTTTTTGTGTGTGTGTGTGTACTCCCAACAAACTCTAAGCATTTATATTATTTTTAAATCTTAGTTTCTTTTGAACAGCCATCTTTATTTCCTACCGAAAGCACTGGACATGATTCTCTTTTTCTGGGATATGCATGCAGGGAATTGCATGGAGAAGCTTTTGGAAGTTTTGATTGCTATTGGTGATGAAGTCGCTTGTCTTTCTGTTGCTGAGTTAATTTTAAGGCATTGGCCATCACATTCTCGGGCTTTGCATGTCAAAAATACCATTGAGTCAGAACCAATTCCATTTGCTCCAAGAGGTATAGACAAACTGGAACCGAAACATGTCCGTCTTAAGTTCTTAGACAAAAGAAAAGTAGCAGAAGAAAATCTAGATGAGGTCGTTGCATCAAAAAGGTTGAACCAGAGTATAGAATTGCAACTTGCAGAAGCTTCATGGACAGCCCTTGCTGATGCACTGCTAGGAATCTTGCTTCCGTTGAGTGGATGTGATTCCCAACAAGGGTCTGACAGCTTATCCAAATCTGGTGATATTAGATTAAGTATACAATTGCCACAGAGTTCAGAAAATATCTTGGGAACAGTGGAAAGGAAAGGACCTATTCTCATGTCAGCTGGTGAAAGTGTGTCTGACAGTGATTGTAACCCTGAGAAATCTGGTGTTTTTAGAGAGAAAGAAACAAATGTTTATGAAGAGCAACCTCAAGAGAGACGGAGTAGTCGTCTTGAAAGTCTCAGGAGTCGTAAACCTGGTAAAGACGAATTGGATTTTGCTAACGGAAAGGATCTGGCTAAAGTTGTTATTCAATTTCTGGAACCTTTTATAGTGGGTGGGGGTGAAGCTGAAGATAGTAATAGTGCTTTGAGTTGTTCAGTACCTTGTTGTGATGTCGTAGCTAACCCAGTCTGTAATGAATTTGATGATGTTGCAAGATTTATCAGGGAAACATCAAAAAACTATGGTGCTTATCACATGGCTCACTTGCTTTTAGAAGAGGTTGCAAGTAGAAGCATTTCTTACCGGGATACCTTTGCTAAGTTTTTGGAGTTGGAGAAACTAACAAGGCATTGGGGAAGGGATAGGACCCCTGAATGCAGTCTTTTTCTTGCCGAGCTGTATTTTGACTTTGGGTCATGTTCTGCGGGTACCTCCATGTTGTCTGACTTCACGTCTGAGTCATCTTATCATCTTTGTAAGATCATTGAATCTGTAGCTTTAGATTATCCTTTCCACATTTGTGGTGAATCTAAAGATGAAAATATCTGTTCAACTGGTAGTTCTCAATGCAACAATGAAATGCCATCATTTGGCACTAGTTCTCTGTTGACCAATAAACGTGCCTTCTGGGTCCGTTTTTTTTGGATAAGTGGACGATTATCAATTCTGGAAGGCAACAAGAAAAAAGCTCAACAAGAACTCTGTATTTCCTTATCACTTTTCACTGATAAAGAAAATATGGACAATCCTCTTGGTTCTGTTTGCCTGCCGCACTGCAAAGTTATTAAAGAGTTAACTGTCGATAGGGTTCTCCATGAAATTCATTTATTAGAGGTTGATTTCTTGTTGAAGAATGCCATATGTGAGATCATTGAGAAAGAAATGTATCATGAGTGTGTTGATTTGCTTGCTCCTCTTCTGTTCTCTGCGAAGGATATTCACCTTGATATATTTTGTGCTGCTGATAACAAAGGTGAAGATGTTGCTTCAGTTGAATTAGCAGCACTAGATGTTCTAATTAAAGCATGTGAAAAGACAGAATCCGTGGACTCTGAGGTGTTTCTGAAATGCCACAGAAGGAAGCTGCAAATACTCTTGGTGGCAGCTGGCATGGATGAATGTCTTGCTTCAAGTAAGTCTCTTCACAGGATGCCAGAGCTAAAACTGCTTTCTGCTTCTGGAACAGAATCAAATGAAAGCCCAAGCAAGAGTTGGAATCGATTGGTTGCAGAAGAAGTGAAGGCAATCTCTCAATGTGCATCAAAAATGAAGAATTTCGTCGATCCATCTGGAAATTCTGTAAGTCGGTCTATTTATTTATTTTGGTTAAGCAAGTCTTGATATATCTTTAGATATTGATTTTTGCAATAATTGCTGTTTATCTAAATACTCTTTAAAACAATTCAAAAACACTTGATGCACCACTGCATGCGAGTGGAAGTACCATTATTATGATATGTTGCTACAGTTACCTCTTCTGTAATTTCATTCTCATTTTGTGATTTGCTACTTATAAGTTAGAACTGACGTTTTGTGGAGATTTGTGAGTAGGTCGATTCTTTTCTTGCAAGATCATGTATTTTGTGCATGATAAAGAGTAGAATATGAGTTTTACTCATCTAAAAACTGGGAAACATTTGGTCCCATCCCGTCAACATGTGATCATGATGGAATCATGGGACCTCCAAATATTCAAATACTTACAAGCCATTTCCTGTAGGGCTATCAACCACAGGAAATCAAGTGGCATGTTGATTTCTTGCCCTCAAGAATTGCTTATGTTGGCTTGAGTCATGGTCATACTTATCATGCTTAGTAAGAGTTATAACTGTTGAATTTATGATCCAATTTGTCACTGTGTAATCCGGTACAAGTACTAGTGCATTATTTCAAGTTTTAGGGTTTCTAAGAACTGTAGAAGTAGCTTCACATGGTAGGTTAGAGAGTCTCGACAGTTGTAAAATTTAAGTTAAATTCTATTTATTAATTAGAAGAAAACTCATGAATTTCAAGCATTTCAGTTAATGATGCTGGATCATGTGAAGCTATTGTATCATTTAAAAAAAAAAAATGAAAGAAAAAACTAATATACACTACTCATTCTGTTTCCATCTTTTGCCGGAGTTACTACATCCCATTGATAACTAAGTAAAATTCTTCAAATATCTATGGAATCCCTAAGGTTTCAGGGATTGATTGTCTTGTGTAACCATACACAATCTGTTCTTTTTTGCCACTATTATATTCTGTTTGTGGCATCATTCAGTGACTGCAATTCACATGTACCATACAACTAGATTGTGCTATAGACGTTTGAGTAACAGAGAAGCAATCACCTAATCTAATAAATATAAAGCTCCACTTGGATTTATTACTATTTCCCTCCACCGCTTTAAACATCTTACAATTATATTTGTTAGCACATAACTATGAAAAGCTCGACATATGTAAAACTTGTCTTGAAGCGCCTCCTCAAGGTGGCATAAGTATATTGTTTTCCAAGTGTTGGGGTTCATTGGCAGGGGAGGAGTGAGAATGTTGAGATTGATAGATAGACATCCTCACTGAGGGAGGGAGTGTGAGAGGGTATCAATGTGAGTTAATTCCTTTATTGGCTGAAGATTGATGGATATAACCTTAAATCTTTTGGAGGGTGTTCATAAATTGATAGCCAAAGTTTTAACACCCAGGCTCTAGAGTGTACTAGATATGTGTGCGTGTGGGTGGGGGTTGGGGGGTGGGTGTGTGTGTGTGTTGGTGTGTTCTTGTGTATAACAATAGTTAAGATTTGGGAATGTTTTTTGACTACCAGTTTCTTAGTGTTGTTTAATGGATGTCCAGCTATGTTCTTCTTTCCTTGGAGAAGATTTAGGTGAAGGGATCCTGTTTCCCACATCTCATTTATTTTTGCAGTGTAACTTTTAAGCCAGATATCAATCAAGATGATTTTAGCACTAAGCAATGTTTCTAGGTTGTTTGTAAGGGAGACATAACTGTGTTGCTGATGGAATCTTTGTGCCAGATGTCAATCAAAATGGTATAAAGAGGCAAAAGATGCCTCGAGGGGGCCAAGGCCAAGACTTGTTGGGTTGTGCAGTGTTTGCTTTAATCTAGGTTATTTGGGCCGAAAGGAACTTCAGAATATTTGAAGATTCTAATGATGATATTGAATATTTGTGGGATAGAATTAGATTTTTGGCTTTTCTGTGGGCTTCAATCACTCTAGGCTTCAAAGGAATTCCTGTCTTCCCTAGCAAGGGCAACTAGCATTTAGAGTTAGGACCTCTGCCTTTTTCCCCCCCTCCGGCTATTTTTCTTCTTGTTGCTTTTCTCATTTTTATTCTCCTTTTCTTTGTGGACTTCTCATCCTCTTTCTTTTTGTTTGTAATCCTTTCCTTCATTTAATAATTTTTCTTCTAAAGAAAGAGGCCTTGAGGTAAGTATATATGTTGGTTTGAAGGGGGGCATGGCCATTTTATCTGTTAACCATTCCTTTTTATTTCATGTCAATTTGGACCACTTCTACCATATTGGCATCAGAAGTTAAGAGACTAGAAAAGCTTTAAAGAGATTTCTCATGTGGCGGCATATATAGGAATTTCTAATATCAGTAGTTGATTTATGTAGTCTGCACAATGATCCAAGTTGGAGGTTTGAGGACTAAAAGGCTTTCTTTGTCAATCAATGTTCTAAGGAGAAGTGGCATGAGAGAATTTTGCAGGTGGGGATAGCCAAGTAGGGTCTGAACTTATGAGACTCCTTCCCCCAACCCCCCCTCCTCCTCCTCGGGTTTAAGTTTAATCTACATCACAACATACAACTTCTCGGCTGGTTAACTTGTTGAAAGGGAAAAGTAAAAAGCAGGTTAGTTTTGTCAGTACACTCACTTCAAGGTGTTGTTGGAGACGAGATAAATTTACATTTGGTTGTCGGGTTTTTTGGCAGGGAGGGGAGTGGGAAGAGTGATGTCAAGGAAGACTTATTAGAAATCTCCTGTAGTATTTGATATTGAAGCTCTAGTTTTTGATTGTTAAATAAATTAGAAATGAAATTTTCTCGGATATTCATTTTCCTGTGATGAGTACCATAAAAGGATTGAGGAAGCACTCGTTAATTATTTGAGAAATTGAAAATGGTGTGATTTTGGATAATCATGTTCCTAAAATGAGTGTGTGATTGGGAAGTTAGGGCAGTGGAGATTGAGTTTGAAAATGGTGTGATTTTGGAAAATCCTATTCCTAACATGAGTGTGTGATTGGGAAGTTAGGGCAGTCGAGATTGAGTTCTTCAATCAGGTAACTTTGATTTAAGTCCTATGAGATGTTGGTGCTCTAGAGATTATATTCCTTGGAAGTTTGTGTGGAACTCTAGAACTCATTCCAGAGGCCGTGTTCGTCTATTTAGCAATGCGTGTGACGAGGGTGGAAAGATAAGGGACGAGAATTTTTGAATAACAAAGAGCACAACAAGATAGGGAGAATCAAAGGGAGCAATGCTTAACCAAATATTTCTATTATCAAAGAGTAAATTATGCTTGAATTGATCTTCTACATCCTCCACCACATATTTATACTAGCTTGAGTATTAACTCTAGTACATCTGCCCAAAAATCTAACATTAATAGTCATACCACTTCCCAAGTGTCAAGGCACAACTTACAAAAATATAATAATGATTGATTTTTCAAATACTAAGACATTGAATAATTAAAAGACTTTTCAGTCACCAAGACATTGAATTGGTACATTGGACACTACATCAGCGTGACAGAAATATCATCATGGGCAATTGAAGAAAGAGAGGAAAATTTATTCATAATTTGGCGTTGTTGCATGTTGGTGGAGGCAGGCAAGTCACTAGAATGCCTTCTTATGTATTGTAGGGTGGATAGAGGAGTGTGGTCATTGCTTCTAGCCTTTAGTCTAAAATGATCTAGATTGGTGGCTGGCTTATTTCTTTATGGAGAGGTGGTAAGATATTACACAGAAAGATGACACATGTAATATTGTCTCAATTTGCTAGATGTGATTCATTTGAGAGTGTCAAAAGTTGTTCCTTCTCGGTATATGAGAAATGTTATTTACCTTATATAAGAGATAGACTTCCCTTACTTAGCAGTTGGGTTTTAAGATTAAGACCCCTTCTTTTACGTGTTAATGGGCTTCTTAACATGGTAGCAGAGTGCGGGTTTTCAGTTGGGCCTCATCACATTCCACATTGTGCCCATGTTCATGCGAGCCAACATGAGGGGGCTGTCAAAAATTGTCTCATATTGGCCTATAAAAAAGGTTATTTCTCCCATATAAAAGATGGATTTTCCTTACCTTAACATCTAGGTTTTAAAGTTGAGGCCCCCTTCTCTTATATTATATTGGGCCTTCTTTAACAAATAGGAAAGGAATCAGCGATAGGAGGGCTTCCTATACAGGTTGGGGGAGGTGGCAGTTTGTCTACTAGGGTGACAGGGAGGCAATCCCCATGATAAACCTTTGGATTTTGTAGAGAGGCTGGATTTTGTAATTTTTTTATAGTTGCATAAGCCATTGTTTGCACATGGCACATGTACATTGGTTGCACCCTGGTTTGTGCCTAGCATATCCGTTTAATTGCCAAAGGAAAAAATAATAATAAGAAGGGGAAAGAACCGCTGAACTTCCCCATGTGCTTTTTTGATCCCCTTTTTATGATTCTTTTCTCATCTTTCTAATATATGGTCCTCTAAATTGCTGGGATTTTTTTTCCCTCCCTGATAAATAAAAATTCATATGTAGAAGCAGCACCGAAGGAGGTGCAACCTTGTATGCTCAAGGTATACATCAAAACTAAAAGCTCCAGTTATATATCTATAGGAAAATGAAATCCCCCAAAATTCTACAAAAGAATTGTAAGCGAAAAGAAGTTTCCTTGAGCCAAAAATACAAGGAGACAAGCATCGACCTTTCAAGCTATTAACTGGAAACTTTACTCCTTTGCAGTCTTACAAACAAAGGACTCCAAACCACGCTAGATGAGGAATAAAAAAAGAAAAAAAAAAAAGTAACAATAGTCTGCCAGTATCTCTTTCCAGCACAATCCTTAAAGGGTTGGAAAGTCCACTTCCTGCCAAAATAACACGCTCCTCCCATCCTCCACCCTGGAGCAAGTGAATTTGGAAAACCATTCAGTCCATTCCTAGCCTTCAATACTATTCTAGATACTTATCTGATGGGCTCTAATTGGACCCAACAGTCAAGCACCAATTACCACAGGCAAACCCATATTTACCAGCTATAAGCCTGTAATACTTCTCTAGTTCTCTATAATCTTTTCCTCTCTGTGGAAAAGCTCCACCAACATTTCCCTAGCAAGGCTTTGTTAAACAACTTCAAGCATTGGACCTCAACACTCCCCTTCCTCTTTTTTTTTTTTTTAAGTTGGGGTATCTAGTCTAATTTATGCACACCTCAACTGATCATTGGCTCCCTGAAGTTAATGGCTAGGTAAGCCTCCGGTTGATAACCATTGGGGAGCAAACCTAAGACCTGATCAATTGAACTAACCTTTAGGGTTGTCTCCCTCCCTTCTCTCTCTGGTTAGAGGTAAACACACATAGAGTTTAGTACAGAGACGTGTCTAAGAATTGGAACCATCAATTTTTTTACTCAAGCATTTGGGAATACGGGAGATATTCATATATTTAATAAAATTATTTTATTTTATAGGATAATATGGTATTTATAAGGTGTCATTAAAGTATTTCATGCATATAATATAAGCTCTATGCATAATTATGTACTAAAATTGAATTGCTAAATATATATGTATAGATATACAATTATATGTAGGAAGCATATATTACACCCTTACCCAAATTTCTCTGTCAAGTGTAAAGTATCCGACACGGATATATTATACATTTTGAAGTGTTCATGTAATATAGCTTCTAAGTCAACCAAATAATACTTAAAACTCCTTCCCTAACTCTTTTGAAAGAAAATTCCTCATCATCTTCTAAAATCTTCTCATGACAGAAACAGGAGTAATAAACACACATAAAGAAATATGTTGGTAAACTAAATAATATGTTGTTAATAAGAGTGACTTTAACCCCACCACCGCTGCAAAAAAAAAAAAAAAAAAAAAGAAAAAAAAAATGAAATGAAATGAAAATTCCTCATAATCTTCTCCAGCCTTCTCACAAAGAGAACTGGGAATAGTGAACCATGATTAAAAAATATGTTGGTAAATTAAAACTCAGCCACCCACCCCCAATTGTGATTTCTAATTTCCAAAAACTCTTCTTGAGTATTTCCATCACTTCAATGCCAAATGGTCCAAGCCTTTGGCTTTGAAAGGACAGCCCAGAGGAGATCCAAATATATTGAGTGTAAATGAAGCAGCCTTGCATACCAAGGTACCTCCCAGGCTTATCATATCATCCACCTGAAATGCACTTACTATTGCTATTCTTGTATCTGTTTGAAGTATGTGCTTGCATCTTGGCACCCAATGGCTAGCCTTAACATTTATGTTGTGTGCCTGCCTGTGGCCTCAATATCTGTGGGAAATAAACTGTGAATTGTTGCTTGCATTTTGGTTTGGCATTTTTTTTTTATTTACATGATTGTTGGTTTAGACATTGTCTAAATTTTTGTGCTTTTAAAGCAGATTCCATTTTTTTCAAGGAGACACAGTTATAGATAATATGATTTAGCTAATTTTCTATTTATCTCCTTGGTCACTTTTTAGAAGTTCTAAATGACGTATTCCGTCACATACTTGCGGCATATGATTGTTTCCATTTTGCAGAATGGCTTCATTGCTCCACTGAGAATCATTGGTGATATTCAGTCTTTGCTGCTGGCACTTATGTGCAGTGTTGCACACACATACTTCTCTAAGAAGTCTTCTGGTTCTGCAAGTTTAGATCATATTGAACAAAGCCAAAGATTCTGCTTTGTTGATGCAGCCATTACATTTTGCAAACTTCAACATCTGAACCCCAATGTCCCTATCAAAACTCAAGTGAGTTGAATCTCCCACTTGTAAGGAAATGAAACTTCACAATCAACACTTATGCTGGTTTATGCAGTTTGTAACACTTTGTTTTCTTTGACATTTTATCTTAGATTGAATTGATCGTGGCAATGCATGATATGCTCGCAGAATATGGGCTTTGCTGTGCAGCCGGAGATGGTGAAGTTGAGGAAGGAACGTTTCTTAAACTAGCAATAAAGCATCTATTGTCCTTGGATATGAAGCTGAAATCAAACTATCATTCTTTAAACAAGGGACTGGAGACAATGCAATGTGATGAGCAGCTTTCCCACAATAATAATGTCAAAACATCTCCAGATAAATCAAAGTCCGACACAGTAAATGTTGCCTCAGATACATCAACTGTTACCAAGGATTGGCCCAAGATAGATAAAAGCAATATTATGGAGAAGGATGCTTTTGAAGGAGTACCTTCCAAAGACCCTTTATCTCATGAAAGTCTGGAGAATGAAAATTCAGGACTAGAGTGCAGTAAATGCAGTGGTGAAGGGTCCAATGGTGTGTTTCATAAAGGAGAAAATGCAAGCAGACAACTAAATGAATTTCACAGTGAACTAACTGAAGATGAAAGGGAGGAACTTGAGTTGGGAATTGATAATGCTTTGGATCAATGCTTTTTTTGTTTGTACGGTTTAAATCTTAGATCAGATCCATCCTATGAGGATGATTTAACGCTTCACAAAAACACTAGCCGTGGCAATTATCAGACAAAAGAACAGTGTGCTGATGTTTTTCAGTACATATTGCCTTATGCAAAGGCTTCATCTGTCAGTGGATTTTCTATTCCCTTCTTTCTCATTTCTTGGGATCATTATATTTGCTTTTTTTCTTTAGCATGAATTCATTGCTGAAGTTAATTGGTGATTTTCTCTTCTCAGATCTTCATCTGACTGCATAACATTTATATGTTGCAGAGAACTGGATTGATAAAGCTTCGGAGAGTACTAAGAGCCATACGCAAACACTTTCCCCAGCCACCCGATGATGTTCTGGCTGGAAATGTAGTAGATAAGTTCTTAGATGATCCTAATATATGTGAAGATAAACTCTCACAGGAGGCAGGATCCGATGGGTTTCTTGATTCTATCATCAAGACTATATTTCCTGATGGGGGAAATGTCAAACAACTCAGCCCATCATCACTTGGGAGGTATGCATCTATAGTTGGGTATTTGTCATTTAATTAATTTCTTTGAAACAGATGCTTTACAGACTGTTGCTACATGGAACAATTTCTATGTTTTCTACGTTATTAACTGATTGCAGCTCTGAACCGTATTTGGAGGTTTATTGCAACTTATACTACCTTCTCGCTCAGTCTGAAGAAATGAGTGCAACTGATAAATGGGCTGGATTTGTACTCACAAAGGAAGGAGAAGAATTTGTAGAGCAAAATGCAAAACTCTTCAAATATGATTTACTGTACAATCCTTTACGATTTGAGAGTTGGCAACGGCTTGCCAATATTTATGATGAGGTGAATTTTGCTGTCAAATGTCTTTTTTATCTTGAATGATGCAGAAAAAAGGAAACTGAGGAAAAAGATTGTTTGGTTTGATATTATCTGCATATTGATGAAAATTTCCCTTGGTTTTATGTGTGCAGGAGGTGGATTTGCTACTAAATGATGGTAGTAAGCAGATAAACGTTACAGGTTGGAGGAAGAATGCTAAATTACCTTACAGAGTTGAGACAAGTCGTAGGAGAAGTCGGCGCTGTCTATTGATGACTTTGGCTTTAGCGAAGACATCAGTTCAACAGGTTTCGCTCAGTCATTTTGTTGGTTTAGAAGACCTTCAACTATTGATGTTCAAATCTGTTTAGAATTTTCACCCTTGCTAACTAATGGCGAATTGAAGAAATACAAATTCCACAACATACAGTTTCTACACCAAAGGCATGTCATGGTATAGTTTTAGAGTTAGTACACATTAGGTTCATCCGATGCTTTAATTATTTGGATGATCAGTTATTTTGAATGGTCATCGAACCAACTTGTTAGGGCCATTCTAATAACTTTGACCCAAAAACCTTGTAGGTATATTTTGTGTTGGATTCTGCACCCACAAGTACTTACCACATAGCCTGTAAAGTTGCTTCACATTATAAATACTGCATTTCTGCTTGGATCTGCTTGTGAAATATCAGAGTGAATGAGAAAGATAATGACTTTGTCTATACATAATCAGGAACGTTGCTTGAGGAAATAAATGAACTAATGCTGGAGGCAAAGATGAAATTGTTTTTTTTTTTTTGTCCCTTGGTTCTTAATATTTTATTCTATGGTTGTCAGTTGATAGTTTTTGTTTGGTGCAGGGTGAGATACATGAATTATTGGCATTAGTGTATTATGATGGCATTCAAAATGTTGTTCCATTCTATGATCAAAGATCTGTTTCATCCTTGAAAGACTCGGCATGGATGATGTTCTGTCATAACTCAATGAGACATTTTGAGAAGGCCTTTGCCAAAAAGTACTTCTCCCTTTCCCACTTGCCCCCCACCCCTTTTTTTTATTAATTTGCTATTCTTTTCAGATATGAGCTGAACTTACGAATCTGCTGCTTTCTACTTGCAGGGAAGATTGGTCTCATGCATTTTATTTGGGGAAACTCTCTGAAAAGCTTGGATACTCTCATGAAATTTCATTCCAATATTATGATAAGGCTATTGATTCGAATCCATCAGCAGTAGATGCTGTCTATAGGATGCATGCTTCACGCCTGAAGTTACTTTGCACATGCGGCAAAAAAAATAAAGAGGCTCTAAAGGTTTTTACCATGTGAAATTTGTCTTTGATTTTCATGATGGAATTGCCTTCCACTCATTTTTTGTTGTTTCTAATTTCTGTTCCTTCGAAATATATTAACTTATTATTTCTTCTTTTTTTGTTTTTAGTTTGACTACCAAGCGCAAGATGTCTAATACAAGATAGTTGCATCCAAATATGTATGCATGCCTGCGTAGTCACACAATGACTTTGATACTGACAAACACGCACACAAGTGCACGCCTATACTTGATTATAGTTATTTGTTTCTTCGTCATGAATTAGCTTTACCCTAATTATTGGCAACACTTTCAACTGCACAAGTGATGCTGCAAAAGACAACATTACTACGAATTGTTTGTCATGATTGTTCTTGGGTCTATCTCAGGTTGTTGCAGAATATTGCTTTAGTCAATCAACAAAGGAGACTGTCATGGATATATTTGGTAGAATGGGTCCTGAAATTCCAGGGTTTCCAATGGATGCTGGGGATAAAAGCATACAAACCAATCCCAAGGATACAGAGCTAGTATATTTACATCAGTTGGAAGAAGTGTGGCGTGTGCTTTACAGTGATTGTCTTTCTGCCCTTGAAATTTGTGTGGAAGGAGACCTTAAACATTTTCACAAGGCCAGATACATGCTTTCCCAAGGGCTGTATAGAAGGGGTGAGAGTGGGGATTTGGCCAAGGCAAAGGATGAACTTTCCTTCTGCTTTAAGTCTTCTCGCTCTTCCTTTACAATTAATATGTGGGAGATTGATAGTATGGTAAAAAAAGGAAGGTAAATTCCTTATGCTATCTTTTTCTATAACTATTACTGTAACACAAATTGTCTCTAGAAAGAAATATTTTATTGTCTGGCTTCATGAAGTAATTTGAAGGAAAACAAGAAGTATTTGACTTTGGTTGAGTAATTGAAAGAAAAAGGGAAGAGGAGGAGTGCGTGGTGAAGCCTCAAATTTCGTGAAGCCTTTTTCTTTCTTCCTATAATACCCCTCAATTTTCCTATAATTACCTATAACTAACTACAACTTCAATGGTATTGTAAAGAAAGTTTTCATAATTGCTACATAATTAAGTAATTTCACCTTTATATATTTTTGCCTTCCTTAAATGCCCTTTATCTACCAATTACTTCTATAGTTTTTTATTTTTTAATGCCTCTTAATTATATATTAATTACTTAAATACTTTTAACTACTTGTTATTTTTTTGCCAATTTTTTTTTATATATTAATTACTTAAATACTCTTAACTACTTGTTATTTTTTTGCCAATTTTTTTTTGTTTAAAATAAAAAATTAAACAAAAATCACACACGTAGCATGTTCACCCACTTCTAGTAAGAAAATAGTGATATCACTGAATTGAAATGACGACCTTTTTGTAATCCAAAAAAGTTTCCTTTTGTATTAATAATAAGCTCATCAAAAATGATTATGGAGGTGTAAAATGATTCTAAATGCTGTGAAAGAGTAGAAATGAATTGATTTTCATTTGTTGACTGGAGGACAGATCCCTAGTAACAATTGGTGTTTTTCCGTAGTTGTAACTTTGGGCTACCATGGAGACGTGCCAGCTTCAAATCAAATTGTCTATACATATATTAAGACAGAAAGGGGGGGGGGACTTGGGGCCCAAAAAAGAAATAGAACTTTCGATGGGGAGAGGATCCGGAGTATGTGTTCCTGGCACTTGAGGAGAAAGTTTACGAGTCACCAGTTCTGGCCATGCCAAACGTGCAGAAGCTGTTTGAAATCAAGAAAGACTTTTGTTCATGCTTTGGGAGCCATTTTATGGAAAGACATCCGGGTTGTCGTTTACCACAGCGAGATGTTCAATACAACCGTCTTAAATTATCTCACATACGAGGAGGAGATGTACACGACAGTGCTGCTGTGGAAGACCAGAGGAGGGAGCGAGGGAGGGAGGAAGGGTGGAAAAAATATTAGTGCTTTTGATTAGCTTTTCAACTATAATACAATACACAATTGACGTATTACTCTAAATTTCAGGCGTAAAACACCGGGTCTTTAAGGGAGGGAGGAAGGGAGGAAAAAATATTAGTGCTTTTGATTAGCTTTTGAACTATAATACAATATTCAATTGACGTATTACTCTAAATTTCAGGCGTAAAACACCAGGTCTTTCTGGTAACAGAAAGCTTCTTGAAGTTCACTTACCAGAAAGCTCTCGCAAATTTATTACTTGCATCCGGAAGTATATTCTGTTCTACTGGAAACTGTTAGAGGAGATGGGAGACACCTGCACGCTTGATCGGGCCCACATCTCTCTTCGATCAGATAAGCGGGTACAACCATATTTTTCACTTAAAAGATTTGCTTGATTAGATGTGTTGTATAAAGACTTGCTTTTAGTGTCAAGTAAAGGGATTTTGAGGCTTATCTGTGTCAAGTAGATTTATGGAAGTCATGGTTCTCGAACTAGAGCAGCAGAAAATCATCTTTTTTGTTATCTCTTGATTCTACAGCCCTATTTTCCGTTAGACAAATCCATGCTTCTGTTGGATATGTTGTTGAGCAAGGGTTTCTTGTTAATTCTATCTGCAGCCTTTTCTCTCTCTCTTTTTCTTTTTTTTTTTCTTCCTGTGGGCTGCATGTTCAATTTTTTCATATTAGTTGATCAGTCCACTGTCTTTCATACAAACTCTGGAACCTGCAGCTTTTGGAGCTGTTTTCCAAAAAAGACAGTGCCTATGCATGTCTAGTTAATTTTTATGACGTAATACTTTTGTGAGAAGCTGTTGCTTGTGTTGCAATTTTATGTGTTGTTCAGCTAGTCTCTTTTTTTTTTTAATCCAAAACAAATGGTTCCTAACTTCAATGATAAATCCAGTTCTCCTTGTGCCTTGAAGATCTTGTTCCAGTAGCTCTTGGCAGGTATATCAAGGCTCTAATTTCATCCATGCATCAAACTGAGAATGTTGGCTCTGGTGCTGGAAGCAGTTCTGAACATATCTTGGAGAAAATTTTCTCCTTGTTCGTGGAACAGATGAACTTATGGTCAGATATATGCCATTTGCCGGAGATCAATTGCCCAGAATTATCAGAGAGCAGCTTATATGGGTAAGTAATTCTGATGGAGCTTCCAAAGTACTCTGAACCATGTGCAAGACCAAATTGGTCAAGTATATTTTAATTTGTAAGAAATCTGATAAAAATTTACACATCATCCCCATGCTATTTGTAATTTTTAAATATTATAATTAATTGAAACATTCACTGAAAACATATGCACTTGTTTCTTTCACATCATTGCCTCACCACTCTTCTTGTTTATAGTAGTATCTGTTGACATTCTGCTGGGTTATGCTTATCTGTTTAGACTTCTGTTTTTCTTGCCATTTGACTATTCTAGCATTCTGAATTGGCCGTGCTATTGAAATAAAGGTCTTGCTAAAGAGTGCCCTAAGGGCATTGGTTAAGGATTAATAGTAGGACGACACATGTCCAAAACACTCATTCACTCAATTTTTTAAAAATAAATTACAAATACCAAAGTAACTTATTATCATACCAAGACACCTCCATGTCACTTATCAAGTGCCTTAAAGACACTCTTTAGTATTTGCCTGCAGTGTTCCTTGAGCTGTATCATGCATCTTGCCCAATGCCAATTCACATGAATAAAATTTTCTGACATTTTCGGTTCTTTTTGCAGATATCTCTACCAATATATCCAGTTATTAGAGAGAAATGCCAGGGTGGAATTACTAGAAGGAATAAGTGAAAAGATACGAAAGCGCTTTAAGAACCCAAAGTTGTCGAATGGTAATTGTGCGCAAGTTTATAAGCATATTTCTGTTGCTTGGTATCGATCACTTCTAATTAGCTTGGCCTTGATCACACCATTACATTCTGGCCTTTCAAATGAGATCGAAGTCCTTAATCCTTCAGATACGGGTTCAGAGAGTGGCCAACTGCTTTGTGTTGATCTGCAGACAAATGAGCTGTGGAATTCTTCGTTTGAAGACTCAAACCATCTGAAGTATCTTGAAACAAAATGGAAGTCCTTATTGTGTAAAATCAAGAATGTTGTGATCAAGAAAGCTTCAGAGCAAGATCTGGAGACTGCTGCCACACTACTTAGATGTTCGTACAACTTCTGTAGGGACAACTCCTGTGCGATGCTCCCATCATGTGTCAACCTATATGTGATGCCAGTTCAGTTAGTAACTGCTGGATCTCATCAGGGCATGGATGGGGTCAATGTTCTTGATCTGAGTATTCAGCGAAAGCTCCTGTTGTGGGCCTACACATTATTGCATGGTCGTTACGCACACATGTCGGCAGTTATAAAGTATTGTGAAGAAAATGTCAAGGTATTTAGTCAAATAATTATGTAGAGGTATTTGGTTGGTGTGCAAAAATACAATGTAAACTGCTTTGGACTTTGAAAAATGCTGTGCTGGAGCTTTTCTCTGTTACGGTCAAGGATTGAAAAGATTACATATCATTAGCACCCAGCAAGTGTTTGGATCTAAATTATGCTTCTGCCCTTCAATTTTGCAGTTGACTGTTTTGTATGTTTCTGTGGCCTATTCAAATAAACTTTCACTTGAATGTGCGTGGAAGTAGCCAAAACAACTTTGGAATTGGCTCTTTTCTTGGATGAGAACATTATTTACAGTTGTGTATACAAGGAATTTACAAGTTAACATTACTAATATCTCTTGGGTTTTGTTCTTAATATTGCAGTCAAAGATGAAAAAAGGAACTGGAAGTTCACCAGTGCCCTCAAATACAAATATGCCTGTTGCTGCAGCTTCTCATACAGGTGCATTTGCCATATTTCTTTTGGTCTTTGTGTCGTCATAATTCTGATCACTGCTTATTTTCAATTTGCTAACACTAACCAATATTTTGTTGACATATATATGCATCATAGTTACCAAAATTCACTACTACCCCTACGACCCACATTTTGGTACCTACATTCCAAAATGTAGTGCAATAACTTTCCAATACACTAAAATTAACAATCGGAAAAGATCATACCTATATTATATATTCATTAGAAAAGACCTTTGAAACTAATGAATTAATAACAAATCGTGTGATAATAATCAATAAATTTAAGATTTTATAAAAGAATAATGAGTAATAATTCATATTAACCAAAAAGTACACTTAAGTTTCATGAATATTTATATTGTTTTATTTTTGTAATTAATTTAAAAAAAATGTAAGTCAGTATTTTATACTGAAATATTTTAATAAGTTGATGATTCTATCAGAAATCCATCTCCTATCTTGGCTGCGTTTGGTTTGCTAAAAACCAAAAAAAAAAAAAAAAAATTTTGAAAACTTCCAAAAGTTATTCACTTTTTATCTCACTATATAAATTACGAACCCACAACTTATCTCACTTTATCTTACTTTTTGTCACTTCAAACGCTTTCCTTATTTCATTTTAAAGTAAGGGTACTGCATTCCCGTTTTCGTTCCATGTACCGAAATGACCCATGGTCTAGATAACATTGATATATGTTGACCTACGCCAACTGTTTTGTTTAGAAAAATTGAAACCATACCATATTTTAATTTTCTTTATAGTTCCATACGCAATCTATGCATATGCACGTATGTTTTTAAGAACTCTGTTTCTGATTGGTCCAGTGTTTCGTCACTCTCCCCTAAATTTACAGGAATCCACTGGAGCCTTGTTTTCGCAAGTGATTACCTTCCTTTTATTCCTTTCTCGGCTGTCATTAGTGTGTTTTTTCGGTCGTACCTAGTTGATGCTGATCATTCATGATGCTGATATTGTAGGTGGTGGAAAGGATGGGGCAAGTAAATGCAGCGAAGTGGAGGCTGCTCCATCAGCCGTTGTGGTATCTGCTTCATTGCCTAGAAGTGAGAGCGCACAGAAGGTAGTACCATCTGCACTGCCCGAAGGCGAGAGCACACGCGCCCCGAGCATAACTTCAGCTGGTGAAAGCCATAAGACTATTTCAGCCACTCCACTTCTGCTTCCCTGTAACAACACTGCTACAGAAAGGAGTGATTTGGATGTTGTGCAGGATGGAGCAGATGCTGGCAAAGGTTGACTCTATTTTTATCTCATATTTCTTTTGTGCGCTATTATCAGGATAATTCCTTTGTCTGGGCTCCTCCGAGCGCTTTCTAACTCCTACGGTGATGTATAAATACGTACGTGCATTTTTTTTTTTTTTTACCTGGGGATGGTGGTGGTGGTTTTGGCTTTACCGACAAGCCTATAATGGATGCCAGTATGAGGGTTTTCTTTTCATTTTTCTGGGAATGTAGGAAACATTACAATTGTTGTTGTTATCAAGAGCTGTCATGAATGTTCATATATGTAACTACCGTTCATATCAAAAGCAAGCACAAAGCCTTTGTCTCTGATTACTTGATGAGGTTTGCAAAGGTAGATGAGAAATCATAGTGCAAGTTTCTCAACACTAGGGAATTCAAGATTTAGATCTATTTTTTACTACTAACAATTCTTGGTTTTTATTTATGTAGAATGAATTGTTGGCTATTTGTATTTGGACTCATTAGGGTGAAACAGACTAACACACTCAATACTAACTATAAATTTACACTAACTTGCATTAACACTCCTTTTAAGCTGAAGTATATTTTACTAGATGTTCCAAACTTAGTACAAACTACACGAAATGTGTGTACTATTCTTAATTTTTTCCCCTTTATTTCTATTCTATTTACCCATAAGTTCTATATATGTATATTCCTTTGATAGAGGGTGAACAAAAAATTTAAGGGAGGTTAAAGAATGATAAGTTAAAATAACAATTTTGAAATTAAAATTTGTGACTAAATTACACAAGAAGAGTACCAAGAGTAATTCTTCTTTATATATTGGTATAGATAAATTTTAAGTCTCTCTTAAAAATTGAAGTCTATATGGCTCGTGCTATCACATTTACATAATTTTAACTAAAGTGGCAATCAAATTCGATATGCTTTATCCTCTCATGAGCATCGGATTGTAGATTGACATAAGTTTAGTTATCACATAGTAACTCTATAGTTGTGAATGGTGGATCTCTAACTCTTCAAGAGCAGTGATATATCTAGATTAATTCACAAAATATGTGTGTCTATCATTACCTTGTATTCTAAATGTGCACTTATGAATTTACATCTATATACACTTGAGCCAAACCGTGCTCAATGTTATAAAATAAAAAAAAAACCTTTGACAAGTAGTCCATTTATGTATCTTCAAATTCACTACTCAAAATAAAAAAAAAAAATGTTACAATGAAAGAAAAAAATGTTACAATTCAAATGAATTGCATCCTAATAATTAGTATGGGTGACTTTAAAATTGATTCATCACATTTATAGCAAAAGGAATATTTAGTTTCGTCTTTTGAGTGTCAAGTAGTTCAACTTTTTGATTAATCTCCTACAAGGACTAGGATCATCTAACAACTTTGTAATATAATGTTTGAATATATTGGAGTACCTACAGCTTTCAAACTTGGCATTCCCACCTCAGACAAAAAATTGGGATACAATCCTTTTGATAGAAAGCAATGCTTATGCCTGATTGAGCTACTTCAACATTTAAAAAATATTACAACGCATGATTGAGCTACTTCAATATTTAAAAAATATTTCAATGGATAATCCCTAGTGTTGAATCTGCTAAGGAGAAATGACTTTAGATTAATAATGCTTTGGATGATTAGGACATCAACTAGTTGACTTAAATTTTATGTTTGGATCTGCCAATTCTGAGAAAATTACAAGAAATCATCGCTCATGCAACTTGCCTAAATCATCAAATTGGACAGACAAAACAACAATCTGAAAATGTCCAGGCACCATACACTGTAATTTATTACTTTCCAACAAAGATGATGAGGTTCTAATACACTAAATATTACTAATAAATCTACTCAATCAGACACAACTGTTTGAAGGGGCAAAAAACTCTCAACTTCCTTGGAAGCAGAATTCCTTTCTGCAACAATTTTTGACATTCCAAACATCTGAAACATGAACAATATACATCATAAATCAGCACCAAACATGATTATTAAGATTGAAGAGTTAAAAGGTTAAGTTTGATCTAACCTTCTGGATTGTTTTCTTGAAGCAAGTCTTGTGTTCATCCATTGATGCATGAATAAACTCGTCGATGTGATCCTTTACATCCTCCAAGAAAGTAGCCTCTTCTGACTTCTTCTTCCGACATGAGGCCATGGCTGGATTTGTGGTGGCAGGTCCTTGTTGCTTTTCAGGTTGACTTTTCTCCATTGTGTTCCCCTTTTACAACAGAAGAGTTTTGGACTTCTGTTCAGTGACAGATTCAAGACTTGATGCTTGTGGGGCGAGGTTGAAAAATTATGGACAAGAGGGACTACTATGAATTTTGAATTATTTATTTATTTATTTATTTTCATGGGGGTGGGGCCTTAAGGGGTATTCAAAATTTTTATTAAAATTGCAATAGAGCACTAAGAATTTTCTGAAGCTTGGGGGCTCTAGATCTGTCATTGCTTCAGTTGGAAGTTAGTAACCTAACCCAAGCTAGTGCCAATATGCAAGCACAAAGTACAAGAAAATGCAAGCACAACATTATATGGAAACATAAATTAAATTGAGTTAACTCAAAATAGATCATAAAAAGACAAAAAAAATCATTATATAAAAAAGAGGATACTACCTAGGTCAAGAGAAAACAATTAAGTTTCTCAAATCATATAATATTATGAATGCATAACTTCGCTTAGATAGATGCCCACAAATAAACTAACAATGCGTGGCAAGTTTTCATGCACCAACTTACGTTACCATGTTTAGGGTGGCTAATTCTTCTAGTTGGTTAAAAGCTGGATAAAATTAGAAACTCAAAAAACTACAAATTGAAGAGGCACCTTCACATATGTATACCAAATATGGATGTTGCTACCACCAGAGTCCTTAAATGCTGCCAGCAAGAAACAACATCAATACCACTACCGCCATTGGTTCCACCTCCACTGATCCATGCTAACAAACCCAAGGTAAGGAAAACACAGACTAATAGTGACCCAAACTTGAATGGGCTCAAGTTGTAGACCCCTAAACCACAAGAAGCCAAAAGCGAGAATCATTCGAGGGCTCCAAATCCTATTTCACTTGCTTTTGGGCACTATTAGTGTGAAGAAATTAAGTATCATGAAGAAATATTCTTCTCATTATTGTATTTTTCTCTGTGCATTCTACCTAATATATACAAGTAGAAATTGGATAAAATAGGAAATCTATAAATCAGATCTCCAAAAATCAGGGATTGATATAACCACCAAAAATATATATTTACAGCTGTATTTTCCACACCCCCTCTCAAGTTGGCGAATGGATATTGTTCATTCCAAGCTTGCTCATTATAGTTTGAAATGCTACACCCGTCAGTCCTTTGGTTAACACATCTGCAAGTTGACCTTCAATAGAAATAAAGGGAATACAAATTAGACTACTATTCAATTTTTCCTTTATGAAATACCTGTCAACCTCAACATGTTTGGTGCGATCGTGTTGTATGGAATTATGTGCTATGTTGACAGCTAACTTGTTGTCACAATAAAGTCTCATCGGTGTCTCCCACTTGATTTTCAAGTCTTCTAGGATGATCTTGAGCCACAGTAGTTTGCAAATTCCTAGTGCCATTGTCCTAAATTTTGCTTCTGCACTAAACCTTACCACAACATTTTGTTTATTACTTCTCCAAGTCAAAAGGTTGCCACAACATCGGTATCTCCCACTTCCTTGGGGTTATGCAAAAATCGACCTACAACACTTACTGCATAGGCAATATTAGGTCTAGTATGGGACAAGTAGATTAGTCTTCTTACCCGTCTCTGATAAGTACCTCCGTCCATGTAGCATCCTCCACAACCTCTTCGAGTCCGTGGTTGAACTCTATAAGGGTCTAGACAGGTTTGCAACCCATCTTCCCTGTCTCTTTTAGTAGATTCGACACATTTGTCTGCCGTGATATGAAAATTCCATGCCCTGACTGAGCAACTTCAATGCCAAGAAAGTATTTGAGCCTACTTAGCTCCTTTATTTCAAATTCTTTAATTAGACACCTCCTTAAGACTTCTCTTCCTTCCACATTAACACAATATCATTCACATATACCAACAAGGAATAATGATTTGGTAAAACCAACAGTCTAAAGTATATAGCATAGTATTTAAAAGAAGAATCCTCATATTTTCGACATCAGACATTATTTGAAATAATAAATCCAACTTGCTGCCAAATATATTAACCTTGATACAAACACAACCTTAAATGGCTTGCTTGTTAAATGGCTTTAGAGATTTCATATGGAATCTCATTCTTTATGGTATACAGTTATCAAGTTAAACATGGTATTTAGGAGAATGGGTGGCATTCTGGCATCGTGGAGAGAGGCACTAGTAGGTGTCCTTACAGGCATATCTTGTGGATCTTACTTTTGTCTGATCTTAAAACTTCATGTGGGGGATGGGGAAGTTTCAATTTTGGGAGGATTGTTGGTGTGGTGATTATCCATTTTCAGTTTCTTTTCCATGACTTTATCAGCTATCAAACTCTCACCACTTACCATCTCATATTTTGTTTATTCCCTCTTTTATCTTATCTCTTGAAGTCTTGATTTTCCATGTAATTTTAATGATGGAGAAGCCTGTAAATTCACCTCACTTTCAACTTTATTGGATTGTCTCATTTTAAGGGGGAATACCTGTGAAAAAAGAATGTGGTCTCCCCTTTCTTCGTGCTTGTTTTCTTGTAATTTGTGTTTTAATAAAATTATTGAGGCTCCGAATGTGGGTATCTTTCCTCCTAATGAAATGACTTGGAAGGTGAAAAATCCTCCAAAATTATGTTTCTTTTTTTGGTTCTTAGCATATAAGAGGCTTAAAACCCTAGATTTGCTCCAAAAAAGAAAACCTCAGTTGGCTCTAAATCCTCATTGGAGTGTCATGTGCACGAGTTGAGATGAATCGGTAGACCACTTATTTCTCCATTGTCCCCTAGCTTTAACCTTATGGAGGAGGAGGTTTTTCTCCGTGTTGGATGTGAGTTAGATTACTCCAGCTTCTTGTTTTGATATACTTGTTTTAATTTTTGAGGCCTTGGCCATGAGAAAAAATAAAGAGTGAATTGGCGGAATGAGCCAACTACTTTGTGGGTTATTTGAAAGAAGAGATATGCCAGAACTTTTAAGGATAAACAGGAAGATGTTTTCCGCTTTTATGGGAAAAAAGATCAACTTCTTTGTTATATTTCTAGAGTTTAATTACTCCTGAATTAGCGGGGTTTCCCTTATCCTCAAGGGAATTGATTGGCCATTTCCATCAAAGAATTGCCCTATTCACTGCTCGTCCTCATCCTATGTAGTTTCTTATTCTTATTTTTAGTAGTACTTTGTCTCTTATCCAACCAAAAAAAAAAAAAAAAGCCCCCTAGTTCCATCCAATAACAAACACATATCTTTTGTTTCATTCCAAAGTCATCCTAGACTTTAAATCCCAATTAACGGTATTACATGATTTTCTTGTCTTGGTGGTGGAACAACCCATACTTGGTGTCTCACTCAAAATGACGTGCAGCAATATTCCGCAGCCAAGCACCTCACAAGAATGTATAAAGTACTAAAAAATATACATGATTGCCAACTATCACCCCACATTGACATTGAATTGATAAAGCCAAACATTGATTTCTCTTTGAAAGATTTGTTTATGTACATCGCTTTCGATTTTGAAAGATACACACACACACACACACACACACACACACACACATATATATATATATGATCTCTTACTGAACTAGAATAACCCAATAACAAAGATGAGATTATTATTGATACAATAAATTCAAGGAAGTTCTGATTTCGAAAAAGTTCAAACAAATAAAAAATCAATAAGAACTGAATTTATAAGATAATTAAATCGCTAACGATTACAGATAAGCACAACAATCTTTCCGAAAAAAACAAATATTATCTCGGATTTTATCGGTAAAAAGCGGATGAAAATCCAAATTGGAAAATGAAGAAGGGAAACTCACCTGAGCGGGCAGAGAAGAGCTCGATCGTGTTGACGTCGGAGAGACTACAAAAGCGTCGTCGTTTGATCACGTTGCCGATCCTTCCTTACCAATTTCCCCACTACCATGAAATTATCACATGAGGGTAAGCTATCTGACTATCTCGGCGCCCTTCCGTTTTTGTTTCTGCGGGGAGGATCTATGGAAAAAAAAAATTTAAAATTAAAAAAATAAAAAATTCTTGTTAATTGGAAGAATTTTATACAAATTAAATTTATGAATTAAAAAAATTTAAAATAAATCAACTTTTATTTCACTTTAATTGCAGTTGATGCATAATCCACTTTGTAATTGTAGTAAATTTTATATATTTTAGGTTTCAATTTTTCAAATCATTAAAATAGAATTTTGGGTCCAAAAAAATTAATTTTTTTGTATAATTTTCCTTCAATAATTTAAAAATCAGTACCAATGAAATCCCAAAATATAAGACCACCTAAAAGTTTTTCTGAGATCGAATTTAATTTTTCATTCAATAATATATTATTTACTTTTTATTTATATTATTGTTTTCTATTTTTAAAACCAAAGTTTGGATATAATCACTAAACATCTCTCTCTCCCCCTCTCTCTTTTTTGAATTACAAACTAATTTCTAAATCTTTTTATCAGAGCACGTTTTTCAAATCAATTTTTTGAAATAAATATTAAGACTAATTTGAGAAGAAAATAGTTTTTGTTTTTTATTGGGGAAGGAAAAAATTAGTTTTTTACTAGTTAATTTTTCTAATTTTTTGTTAATTTGACATTTTTACTTTTCATAGTTTAAAATAAGTTTATGATATAAGAGAATCTGAATTTGCATCTCTCTATCACTCTATTCAGACAGCTTCTTTAATATTTACTTACCAAATTTTTTTTTTTAATATTTTGAAAGTTTAATTTTTAATTTTATTTTTTTTTTTTTGTTTATAAAAGTTGAAAGTCTAACTTATTTCACTAAAGCCATTGTTCGATTCAGGAATTTGTTAAGTGAAAAGGAAATAGTAGAAATTTAAAATTTTTCCTCTTATTTGGCTTGTGATAGATATAATAGAAAAGATGCCTTGAATTTAGAAAATTAAAATAAAGGAATAATAGCATGTTTACCTCCTATGCTTAAAAGTAAAAATTACTTACACTTCTTAAATTTTAAAAACCCACATTTGTGTCCCTTATACTTTGGAATAAAGTAAAGTTATAAGCAGCGTTAAGTTTTTAAGTGAAAAAACAAAAATATCAATTAAAAACCAAGTAGAATTAAGGGTATAAATGTAGATAATATAAACTATAGAGTAAATGTAATTTTTTAAACTTACTTAGAGTCAAAATCATTATGTTTGATATATTTTTTAATATTTTTACTTTTATCTAAAGTGCAATAGGTACAAAAGTAGATTTTTAAAATTTAGGAAGTGTAAATAAGTACATGAGATAAAAAGATAATTTACCCTTAAAATTAACTATCATATTATATGTAAGTGCAATGAAGATCAACTTGTCTCTTCGTGCTTTCTTGCTCCTCTTTTTTCATTTTTCACAAAGTAATTAGTTTTTTTCTTAATTATTTTCTCTTTTTTATTATTTTATTTCATATTTTTTTATTTATTTATTTTGTCTTGCTTGCTTCTCTCTATCTCTGCCTCCAAACAACTTATTAAATATTTTGAAAGCCTATTTTTTTTTTCGTTATGAAAGTTGACAGCCTAAACTTATATCATATGTGAATTATGGAATATTAAATTAATCAAAATATTTAGAAGCGTACTAGATTCTATTTGTACCATGATCGTGGAAGAAATTAAAACAATAGAAATACTTAAGGGTAACTCTTCCTCACTATTACAATTTGTATGACAGTTTTCAAATAGGAATAACCGTCTATGTATCTATAGAGAGAAGAGATCTAACCATATATACATATATATATAAACCCTAGCCACACGGACCCTCCTATAAAAGGCTTGTAATGGGCTCACAATTAATCCAAATTTAACTGTTTAGCCACATTATCCTTATTAGGTGTACATAGACTATAACGGCCTATGTTTTGATATACATTATTCTCTTCATAATGCATGATTATGATGTAATGTAATGGCATAATCATGTGTTTGATGTGATATATGAATTGACTTAGTTGCTTTGTTCTTTGGATTATGTTTTTTGTTTTGCCAACACCTTAGCATTTCTTTTAGCTTTAGTAGTGGTACGTGCGCATTGATCAAGTAGTCTGGGCGCAAAGGTTTATCCAAACGCATGGGCTTGGTTCCCCAGGTGCATGTTTCCTTCTCCCTGGACGCCCAGGCTATCATATCAACCTTTTTTAGATAACTTTTCTAGTTTTTCAATTGTGAGTCACTTTCGATTTTTTCTTCACCCAAATTTAGTAATGCTTATGTCATAGGATCACCACCATTAGCCTAGCCTTTTCCTTATTCCGTCCAAAATTTTTGATTTATATATATGCATATATGTATAATGTATATGAATTTTCAGGTGATAGTAGTAGAACAGAAAGAAGAATCTAATCTTGGTGAGTTAAGTTCTACTCAAATTCGTTCTAATTCCTCTTTCCAACATTAAATTCAATTAGCTTTGAGTGTGTTTGAATCCTTGGTTCGATGATAGAATGTGTTAATTCATTGTGCTTGATTCTTTAACTTTTTTTGAAATTTCCAAAGTGTTACCCGTGCACTGTTCTTTCTTCCCTGAGCAATTGAGATAGAGATTTAATACACATTATTTGCTTAAATGTATCTTTTTGCATTTGGTGATGTTGATTATATGCTTTAGTTGAACTGTTGCTTATTATAGAAAATGATATGTTATATATATATACTTTGGTGATGCAAAAGATGAACAATGACATAGCTCAAATGATGTATGTGATAAATGGTCAAGTTAACGCTACGGTTATGATCAGTTATTATTGGAACATGCTATTTAATAAACTTTCGAAAAGAAAATAGTTTTGCATCAAAGATTAGATTTTTGAAAATGTATAAAACAAAAAAACTGAAATAGAGCATAATACTATAATTTGGATTGGAGGTAGCTAAATGCAAGATTGTATTCAGGCAGGCACAAGGACTTCTCCAGGTGTACAAAGTTGGGAGCCCTGGGTGCATGGATTCTTTCCCTTAGCATGCAATTGAAAATTTTTTTCTAAACTGTTTTGTTAACTATTTTGAAAGAAACAGAATTTCTTAGAAATGATATAAATTATTTTCAATGGGATATTATTTTCAAATACAAACTCTGTGAGAATGTGAAAAATGAACTGATAATGAATGTGGTTTATAAATCAAGATATGGGATGGTGTGACTTGTGTGATGTTATTAATGATGATAACGATAATATTATTAATATTGGAAATTGATTATTAGAAAATATAGTGAGGTGTAGTTATGGGTTGTTGATTTTGGGGGATAACGAATATTGGCAAATAGGGGGGTACGTGACTACCTTAGGTTAAGAGTCCACAACCTTGCGTAGGGTTTGGTTGTAGTGCAAGCAGGTTAGTAGCCTATAATACGACACTGATAGTGGTTCATTGTGACTTTTGAATATTGATCCATGAATACGACGTTGACTTGGTTGATCGTGACCCTCGAGTCAAGGGATCATAAATAGCAATGATAGTTCAGTTCATCATTTCCGTGGAGTATTGGCCCATAAAAGACAATGCTAATTTGGACTGTGCTTGCTGATCACTGGGTCAGTCTTGTAGAGTATTTATCCCACGGGCGTTGTGTTGACGAGATGATAATTAATTGATGATGAGATAATGATTGCGATGGTGATGATGAGATATGATACTATATTATTTATTAGATATTGATGCTATGATATGATATTTATTGGTTATTGTTGATATTTGTTGCACGGTTAGTATGATACTAGGTAGGGATGTCAATGGGATTGGTACACAAAGATACTCGACAAACTGAACCCGATAAAAACCTGTTAGAAAATATCTTAATGAGATTAGAACATGTTTGAGATTGAAATTTAATGCCTGTGCGTGTCTGGAACATGTTTGAGATTTACTTGTAGAATACCCAATACCCGATACCTATTTATACTTACAGGGTACCAAATGCTCGATATCTGTAGAAGACCCATTAAATACCCATATAATATAATATAATATAATATATATTTATATATTTACAATTTTATCTCTAAAATAAAATTTTTGTTGTGTATTATTTTTATATGTCATGAATTGTTTTATATTTGGTTTGAAAGTCATTTATAAACTACGATTCCTATTGTACTATTCCAAGAGTGTATCTCTGTGTATTTTGTACATTTATTTCTACTATTTATAATATATTTCTTTTATGTTTCAAAAAAAATTCAAAAGTTCGTTGACTAATGAATTTTTTCAATTTAATAAATTTAACATTTTTATCACTTACTAATTTTTTTTTTATTTTTTTATCTCAAATTGGATATTTAATGGGTAATTTGACTAATTCAACATAAACGGAATTTGCTGGTTTGGGATAAGTTTTGCGGGTTTAGGACGGGATGGGTTTGAGATTCTAACTAAGAAAATAAACGAATTTGGGACAGTAATTGTAAGTAAAAAAATAAATGGGTTTAATAATAAGATTGGCTAAGTATGTGAGTACCCTACCCATTTACATCCCTAATACTAAGGCATGTCTTGTATATTATATTTGTTATATGTATACTGTAGGCACACGTGATTTAGTGTTCACGTTCCTACAGACTGTGTTGCAGACGTAGAACCCAAGCCATACGTGGACTTAGCATTTATTGGCTAATATTTTTTATAATTTTGTACCCTAAGAAACTTATGTTATTTTTGCACAAATATTTATTTGATATGGTTGTAAAAACTGGTGTGCCTAGATATTATTTTGGTTATTATAATGGAACACTGTTGCCTAGTGATGACCAAGAATTTTGTTATTATTATTTAGGATGGAGATATTTGTACTCCTCCATTAACTTCTCCGCTATCTATAATATATAGAATAGAGGAAACTAATGAAGAAATGCATTTATTATTTTTCTATTATTTATTATTGTAAATATATGCTCCAAGGTGGTTTTATGGCTCTAATTGGATTTGTGGTCGATTTATGTTGATTGCATGCAATTAAGTAGCTCACTCATCTAGCTACGAGACTCGGGACATGACATAAGACCAATTAAATAGATCACTATGCTATAGGCCTTATTATATATGTCTCATTCTTAACTTAGATACAACCCATTTTAATAAAAATTTCAATTAATGTATGTTTAAAAAAAAAAAAAGAAAAATTCTAATATTTTCTCCCTTGAACAAACATTAATTGTAATTTTAAATTTTAAAAAGATTTAAAAAAAACGACTCTCAGGTTAAAAAACCTGTATGTAGCCACATTTTATAAATCAAATAAGATTAAGGGACAAACATAAAAGAATTCGGTCTCACAAAGTTGTCAATATTGAATCAAGGTGGGCATTTCGCTAATTATCTATGTAAGAGTGCTTATAATCACAAATATCAATGATCTTATTAACACGGATCAATAGTAGTGTGGTGGAAAAATAACACTGAATATGTGATCTCATAAACATGTTTTCTTTTTTTTTTTGGCAAGTTCATAAACATGTTATTTTGTTATCAATTCAATTCACTTTAACAATATGCTTAATAAATTAACAAGAGAATTTTAAAGGTTTCAAATGGAAACCATTATATCTTGAACAAATATTTTAAGAGTAAAAAAGACATACCACAAAATACTTAAGTAACACCAAACTTATGTACAAGCACTAATATTATCAAATAGTTTTAAACAGTAACCATCAATAAATTTAAATAATAACAAAGAAACTAAATATAAAGAAAATAGTTCAATGGCCCCTTAGTTGGAATTGAATATACTAATGTCCCAACAAAAATCTTTTCAAAACCTTGTGTTGATTTATAATTGCATCTCTACTTGCTGATCCTCTTACTATTTTAGTTTAATTTTCATTGATTTTCTTATTCTTTCCTAGATGTTTAATTAAATGCCAACCTAAATTTCTTTATCAAAACCGAAAATATTTTCTTCTTCCTTTCGTTGTGTTGCACCTACCTGTTTAAAAAAATAAAATTGTAAATTAATCAACGCCTTTCTCTGCAGGTACAATGTACGATCGATTTTCTCCGCTTCTATAAATTTAAATTGGCACAGTTGACTTGTGCACTTGTGACCTACGAGCACTGGACTATTATTGTCAACGTCTTTAAATTATTTTTCCCCCGAAACATAAAATTAATCGCCGAGGACTAAAATTTTGTTAACATTGATTCACAGACAATGACCTAATTTGCTCGCAGTGGTTCCTAAAATTTTACAGCTTGGTCCATAAAAATATTACTTCTCCACAAAATTATATTCTTTGGTCCATAAATTTGTACATCTTCATCCACATATTCACACACCTTGTTCACAAAAAATTGTTCCCTTCGATCCACAAATTTGTAAACTTTATGGGTCAAAAGTATGCATCTTGGTCTGGTCCATTAATTTGTACTCATTTTAACCATACATTTTGTTCAATTCATCCATAAAATTATACATCTTATACGCACATCTTGGTTCATAAAGTCATACAACTTTAACTATGTATTTGTGCATCTCTCAAAAATGATGTAAAGAAGAAATATGTCGATGTACATAACATTTATTATTGCGAACTACCAACCTCATATAAAACATTGTATTAATGTCGAGCAAAAATGCAGCAATTGATGGAAAATGATCTCAAATGGCACAATACTGAGTTCTATTTAAACACCTGCATACAATTGGGTCTCCAATTTGCCTCTACTAAGAATGAAACAAATTGAAACTCAAATTGTATCCATTCACATGACAATATGTATACAGATTGGGAGGAAAAAAAATTGAGATCCTACCATTAATTAGACAGAAAATAAAATAAATTTCTAAACTCATTGGACACATCCCACTTAATATTTACATCAGAGCAACCAAGCAAATGGCTGCTTATCATTCAAAAAAGGGGTTACATGAATGACTACCTCTCTTCCAATCTATATCTATTTCTTTATATTTTCCCTTCAATTTTCTCCCAACTATGTCAAATCATTCACCTAAGAGGGCTTCCAAAAAAGAAAAGCGTAATAAACTTAGAAGAAAAAAAAATAAAAATACATGCGTACTTGGAAGATGTTTGCTCGATAAATATCATGACTGCCAGAAAAGCTCAAAGTTGTTACTATACAAGGAACGATCTTGAATCTCCAAATTTGCAACATGCCAATCAATAAGGCGAGCTTGGATGCATTTACACAAAACCAGTCCAACAGGAAAAATCCACCACTCACTTTCATCCCTGCAACCACAGGAAATCAGGCTGGTTCCGACAAATGAATAAATAAATAAATAAAAGAAAAGAAAACGCCCCAGGATTTAAAAAAATAATAATAATAATAATAATGATTCTCACATGCTAAAATTCAACGGCAGAAAGCTCGGAGGTTTTTTACTTGACTGGGTCCGGTAGTGAACAAAACCACAAATAAATGCAACCACCTGGGAAGAAGAGTGCGAGACATTACGAAATCAATATACAAAACGAATATGAAATACAGTGAGTAAGATTGTACACGTTTTGTAATTAATCAGACCTATATTTTAAGATTTCTAAACAGTCTTAATATTATAGAACCCAAATGTATGCACTATATGCATTCATCAGGAATGGTTGAGAAAACAAGCTTAATTAATCATTCAAAAAAAAATTTAAAAAAAAGGGGGGGGGGGAGAGAGAGAGAGAGAGAGAGAGAGAGAGTCAACACAATTTGGTTCAACAATTGGTGCCATATACAACTGGGATAGCATGCTGACTTACAACATTAACCAAGGATGTTATGTTCCACAAGGCATAAATGCGAGCAAGACCAGCAGAACGCCTGGGTCCGTGACTAAAAAGAGCATTGATGCCAGCAGGGAACGGAAGTAAAATCCCAAGTGGTAGAACAAAGACAGCTAGAAAGACGTCTGCCAATGAAATTGAATACAACTGGAGCAAAGAAAGCAAAACTAAACTGAAGTCTCCTAGAAGAAGCATGGAGATTACCAAACCAACAAGATCCTGCAAGAAGTTATAGAGAGGTTTAGACAGGTTAATTTTAAATTGCATTAGAAAAATGTCTGAGACTGTCACTAGAAATATAACCCACCCAACACACACAAATGCATTAGAACCCGTACCTGGTGTCCAACAGGTTTAGTGTTATGAATTATAAAAGAGAGGGGATAAAATAAATTCCTCTTTTCCTCAAGCATTGTTAGGCTGTTAGTATCGATAATCCCACCAAAAATCTTCTTCCGTCTCAAAAGATTTTCACTGCTTCCCTGGCTTTGATTTAAGAGAGATTCTTCTCCATGATCACCCACTGGATTTTCTTTAAAAATGCTGCTAAAACTGTGAAAGCCATACAAGGGAAAGGGAAAAAAATGAAAAGAAATAAGAGCCCAATACTATTAGTTTCACATGCAATGGGTAAAATGTATGTGCATCATAAATCATCAAGGTTCCATATAAGCAACTTGTGGGCACTATCTATTTTTTATTTTTCATCTTCTAGCATCAACTCTAGAACTGCCACAAAAAAGTTTGAATTTCTTCATTTTATGTTATATCCCATATTTGATTATTAAAATTAATTACAAAGCTGACAGTCAATTTGTGAATGGAAGATTTGGTCAAAACCCGTTTATGTGTTACTCCAAAATATATCCATTTTAAATGAAAAAACTACTTACAAAATTTCAAATCAGTAATAAATTTTTTTTAATCTTTTCCTAACTCACAATCTGAATAAGAACAATCCATGTTATAAAAGGCTCAATTTTATAAAAGACTCCAACCTGACTTAAAGGAAAGTTTTATCCTTTTTTTTTTTGGGGGGGGGGGGGGGGGGGAGGGTACAAAAGTTCTGAACTACTAAAATACTTTCCATATTCGAAATTATGTTATACAAATACATTGGCGGTCTAAAATAACAAGATTTTTTGATAACAATTTTTTTTGATTAATCACACATATCATGTCCCACAATTTCTAGTATCACCATACACAGCCAAAAAAAAATATAGTGTATTCCTACATGCCATCGTAGGATGTACATAATAGCACTGCGATTTTGGTAAACAATGAGCAGAGTCAACTCACAATGAATAGGGAAGCTGTAGTAATGCTATGAATGACCCCAACTGAATATTAGTTTCAGAAATCACAATGATGTCAAGCTGAGACAGTCAAAATTTATGATTTGATGTGGAAATTGGGGGGGGGGGTGGTGGGGAGGGTACAAAAGTTCTGAACTACTAAAATACTTTCCATATTCGAAATTATGTTATACAAATACATTGGCGGTCTAAAATAACAAGATTTTTTGATAACAATTTTTTTTGATTAATCACACATATCATGTCCCACAATTTCTAGTATCACCATACACAGCCAAAAAAAATATAGTGTATTCCTACATGCCATCGTAGGATGTACATAATAGCACTGCGATTTTGGTAAACAATGAGCAGAGTCAACTCACAATGAATAGGGAAGCTGTAGTAATGCTATGAATGACCCCAACTGAATATTAGTTTCAGAAATCACAATGATGTCAAGCTGAGACAGTCAAAATTTATGATTTGATGTGGAAATTGGGGGGGGGGGGGGTGGGGAGGGTACAAAAGTTCTGAACTACTAAAATACTTTCCATATTCGAAATTATGTTATACAAATACATTGGCGGTCTAAAATAACAAGATTTTTTGATAACAATTTTTTTTGATTAATCACACATATCATGTCCCACAATTTCTAGTATCACCATACACAGCCAAAAAAAATATAGTGTATTCCTACATGCCATCGTAGGATGTACATAATAGCACTGCGATTTTGGTAAACAATGAGCAGAGTCAACTCACAATGAATAGGGAAGCTGTAGTAATGCTATGAATGACCCCAACTGAATATTAGTTTCAGAAATCACAATGATGTCAAGCTGAGACAGTCAAAATTTATGATTTGATGTGGAAATTGGGGGGGGTGGGGGGGGGGAGGGGGAGGGTACAAAAGTTCTGAACTACTAAAATACTTTCCATATTCGAAATTATGTCATACAAATACATTGGCAGTCTAAAATAACAAGATTTTTTAATAACAATTTTTTTTGATTAATCACACATATCACGTCCCACAATTTCTAGTATTACCATACACGGCCAAAAAAAAATATAGAATGTATTCCTACATGCCATGGTAGGATGTACATAATAGCACTGCAATTTTGGTAGACAATGAGCAGAGTCAACTCGCAATGAATAGGGAAGCTGTAGTAATGCTATGAATGACCCCAACTGAATATTAGTTTCAGAAATCACAATGATGTCAAGCTGAGACAGTCAAAATTTATGATTTGATGTGGAAATGAGAGGTTTATGGAAGGAAAAATGGTCATCATCAATCACCAATGTGAAATAAGCTCAACAATGCCCATTTATCCTTTTACAATGAAAATTTTTATTGCTTACAGCATAAATTCAATGTAACAGCTAATAGAATGGTTGAGAACTTAAAGCCCCTCTTAAGAAAGGAATGGGAATTGCTCAGCTCCACTAGTTGAAGGTACCCTTTCCCCCTGCAACTGCAGAACTACTGGTGGCAAACTATGGTTGTGTCAATGATTATACTAGCTCATGTGTACCTAATATTTTCACAACATACCAAATGTTTTCATTTTTTTAATGCCATGACATGGTTCCTTCAAATATGTTAGCCAGACTAGGGATTCAAGACATGGTTCAAGGCATCAAGCCTGCCAATGAAACCCAAATCTTGGATTTGTGCTTCTTTGTATACATGTTGAGGTACTTGAGTAGAGGTACATGGAAACATCTGCCAGGTTTAAACAATATGTATGTTTAAAGAGCTATGAAATTTTAGTTGATTTTATTATTTAGGGGTATACTAGAAATTTTAAATCAAAACACAAAACAATTCTTTACTAAATGCGAGATTCTTCTCAGGTCATCGGGTATTGGATACTGAGATATGAGGCAAGGGTTGGGAATCACTGGTTACTATTTCAGACAGAGTGAAGAAAGGAGGAGATCCAACAGGGAGCACTAAACCCAACAAAGGATGGCAATTTAGCCTGACAACCCAATTACCCGCTTCACCCGGACCCTAACAGGACAGAAATAGGACATAAATAATAAAACACGACACACTATGGGACAGGTTCAGAATTTGGTCATCCGATCCCATCCCAGTTACATCTTAAATATCCCATTTTTATTATAATAATACACATTTAATAAGATCAACACAGTCAGTGTTTGGAAAGACACTTGGATTACAGACAAGTTTCTACGACGTGTACCTGGGGATTTATGATATGCAACAAACAGGGATGGTTTTGTTCCGGAATTCTTTTAGAATAATAATTGGGTTTGTACGAGTGATGCTCATGTCTGGGAGCTGGAGGAATACACAGGCCTGCTGCATAGACTCAAGTAAAGTTTGAAGGTAGGAGGGGGAGAATAAGTTGAGATGGTGTATATCCAAATCTGGAAGGTTTGAGGTAAAATCCTTCTATAAGTCGAGATTGTGTATTTCCAAATCTAGCAGGTTCAAGCTAAAATCCTTCTATAACAAACTAGTAACGAATGGAGAGGGGTCTTTCCCTTGTAAGAAGATTTGGAGCAGTGGAGTAACTCCATCTTCTTTGTCTGGTGCATCATGCAAGGTCAGATTAACAATCTTGTAAAAAAGAAGGCTAGTCTTGGTCAATTGGTTTTGCTTTTGCAAAAGCAATGAGGAATCAATCAATCATACCTTTATTCATTGTCTGGGGGGAAGAGAACTATGAAATTTTACTTTATCAGAATGCAATTGGTCTTCCCTTTGGAGGTTACACAAGCTTTTTGAAACTTGATGGGAAGCCAAAATTCACAAGAGCAAGAAAAGGTTTGGTAGATAATTGATTTTTGTAAAACGGATAATTTGTGGGGAGAGAAATAGAAATAGAAAATGCTTTAAGGATTCTAAAAATTCTTTACAACAAGTGAAGAGCACCTTTCTAGGTAAGTTGTATAGTTGGTTGTCTCAGGACATAGAGCCAGACCTGGGTTAGTTTTTTGTATTTCATAGAACACATGATGGCTTCTTGATTTTTTATTGGACTCTTATTCTTCTAGAGAGTGATTTTTGAACATGTGCGATATCCCCTCAATACTTTCAATTTTATTTGAAAAACAATAATAATACCTATCAATAAAACTAGTTCTAAGGTTCATCAAAAGTTAAAACTTTGGATGCATACTATAGAGGCCAGATATTAAGAGTAAATAGGACTAAAGCAGAGAATATGTACTCTAAATTCAAACTTCAATAGCAAAAACAAATTTAATAGAACCAAATATGATCCATGTTAACTTTCTTATCAATATTGATTAAAACTACAAATGATGGCATAACGAAAACTGAGAATTAAGAAATGCCAAAAAGTAGTCATTTTTCAATATTTTGGATCAATTATTCACGCAAATAGAGAGATTGAAGAGGATATTATCTATAGGATTCCAACTAGGTTGTTAAAATGGAGAATCGCCTTAGATGTTTTATGCGATTGAAGAATTCCTATTAGATTGAAAGGAAAATTTTATAGGAATGTTACAAGACCAACCAATTATGCTTTTTGGTACAAAATGTTGGGCCATTAATAAGCAATACTCTCATAAGATGAGAGTCATGGAAACGAGGATGCTAAGTTAGATGCACGGTAATATACCCCCCACCCCCCCAAAAAAAAAGAAAAAGATAGAATACGATATGTATATATTTGAAAGAAAATTGATGTGTCACCAATAGAAAAGAAGTTAAGAGAATGTCATTTAAGATAGTTTTGTCAAGTCTAGCGTAAACTTAGGGATGCACTAGTGTAGAAAAATGAATTGATACAAGTAGAAGGGTTAAAGAGGACAATATATAGATTCTCAAAGGTTACACAGACTGAAATTGTAAGGAAATACTTAATTTTACAAAACCTCACATAAAACATAACACAATAGAAATGAATGGAGAAAAATAATTCACATAACCGACCCTAACTAGTTTGGAACTAAGGTTTTGTCGAATTGAATTGAGTTGAGTTTTATATTTATATAGTTTGCATTATTTAGTTTTATACTAATAATATATAACTTTCACTTTTGAAGTGCTTAGAATTCAACCTGGTAACCCAACTAATTAAGTGGGGGTGTGTATGGGATGGGCGAGTTCAACAATGCACAGGTGTAGGGAAGCCATTTTCTACGACATGTATGGTTTAGCAACACACATCCCGTTGCCATCACCAGTCACCCAAAATTTCTGATAGTTGAGATCCTATCAACAATTCCCAACTCTTGAACATAAACACCGATAAAGATACCTACCTGAGACATAAAGATGTATCAATTTGGGGGGGGGGGGGGGGAAATGAAAAGAAAAGAATATGGACATGGTGGGAATGTGGCAAAAGATATAATTATATTAGATATATTATGATTATAGCATTCAAAAGCCACCAAAGTTATATCAAAAATAGCACTAAAGCAACACTTGATCTGTAAATTGAATATTTTCAAACATATAGAAAGTAATGGAAGATGAGATAGAAGACAAAACAAAACACAGCATGTATCAAATATGTAACAGTCATCAATAAAGCACCTACTTTGATGGATTTTGGGGGGCTGACATCAGGTTTGATGTCAGCCGTGTGACATCAAATCTCTCAGTGGTTAGATTAATATCCAATGGTTGAAACACATTCAAATATTTTCATATATTTTTTAATTAAAAAATAAATGAATAAATTCAGACCGTTGCATTTCAATCCAATGGTCCATACAATTGATGTCATAGGGTTGACAATGCTGTCAGCCTACCACCTCTCTACTTTGACATCGTTCATAACCCACTCCAATATTGCAGCTTTAAACGAGTTTATAAAAATTCCAACCCGTTTAGTTCTTTACACAATTTAAAAATTGATGGGGCCCTGGGGTATAGAACATAAAAGAAGACATGGTGATCTTTTAAAGAGGAAAGCCCATGCTGCTTTGATGGAAGCTTCTACACACACACAAATGCATATAACCACGTTTAGATCTAGACATATCTGTACATGTATCTGTGTATGTAACTAACAATGTCCATGCATGGCAAATTATTACCGTAACTGTTGTGCTGTCACTGCTGCTCCAGGTCTACCATCAAAGCATGTTGTATGCCCAACTTCTTCAATGGCATACACCATAAGACCATATTGGCAATAACCACAAGCAGTAGCTTGAAACCAGGCAAGATCAACGCGCACGCCATGGATCCTCAAAGCAGGATTAGCATGAGTTTCGAGCCATCTAAGGACAGGCCGAAACATTACTTTAAGACGTCCCTGACATACTAAGCGGAGTTGTGCATTTAAACCAGCCACAAACCGGTACCAAGTAGTAGGCGGCACTGACTGAAAGCGAACAATATACCCCAATTGGAAGTACAACATGTCAAGCACGAACAACATTCAGCAAAAGGACATATGACTAAAAACATTCGGCCTTGGCAATAACAAACCTGACTCATGAGACTAGTAATGATATTATCACTGTGAAGTGAAAAAGGAGCCATATAGCTTCCATCGCCCCCAAAAGGCAAGGAGAGTGGAAACCTTTGATGAAGGCGAGGAGGAAGATCGGTTCTCTTTTCATCACCACCAAGGAAAAAATCAACATATGCTAACATCAGGTCAGGTGTTGCAGCAACCTAGAGTCATATGGACCAAGCATAAGTTACTGAGTTTCATTAGTCCACGTCATTTTTGTCAAATTCAGCAGTAAATTGCACAAGGAAAGAAATATGTATGAACACATGCAAAAAAACAGTAAGTTTCATCAGCAAGTGCATGACATAAGAAGACGCTGCTATCCAATTTAACTTGATACCATGTAGAATATTAGATCATTGATGAATTAAAAAATTCTACCTGTCCAGGATGTACATGCAACAGATTTCGAATAGAAAATATTTTTTTGGTAACTAATTAGAAAAGTTGATATTTTGAAATCATAATCAACGGCATCCATGATAGTGAATAAAATAAAGAACATTAGTATAACATGTAACATAATATTAACAAGGAAATTCAAGATAGCGAGTAAAATAAAGCACATTAGTATATCACGTAATATAATATTCTAGTGCACTACCAGAATACGCAATATGACAGAGGTGAATTAGTAGTTCTGACAAGACTAAAAAAGCATCAACTGTTGCAGTAGACAAACTGAAATCCGGGTGCACACTGAAGTCCCACTGCCAACACCCCCCCCCAAAAAAATAATAATAATAAATTAAAAAATAAAAATAAACAAATGGTGGGGAAGAAGAGGACATGGGAAGAACGTTAAGTCCAACAATGCTTATTGTGAGGACTGAGAAGCTGATAAACAGAGTAACTTCTAACCACAAAGTAACATCAACACCAATGTGCCAGTATACTATCAAAATAAGGGAAATTTATATCAAACAACCATTTAATTTAAAAAAAAAAAAAAAAGACATGCAATTGCACAAAAGGGCGTGTATTACCTTTATGTCAGAAGAACAACAGTAGCACTAGTAACTACTAATCTATAACAGAATTAGGAGCATGATCTCCAAAATCTAACACATGCATGAATATCATACGTGTGTCCATATCAAGATGGATGAGGGAATAAATGAATATACGGATCTAATCTTGACAAATAGCCACACAATAATTTTAAATGTAATTAACAGATAGAACATAAACATAAACTGCACCCAAAAGGGGGGGGGGGGATTAATAGGCCAGAGACACATGCGAAATGCATAATCTTCATGATCATTGCCATAAATTTAACTGAAACTTATAAAAATGCAAACCTTGAGCCCTTCATAAAGGGCGCGCGAGCGACAAGAGCGCAAGCATGCATGGTCATACTCTGATCTCACAAATTCACGAAGTCGTTGTAACTTGATTCTCCTGCGCCATTGCAGCCATGACCACGCAACAGGATATGCAAGAATACAGAGAATGCTGTACAACGATCCCTCCCACCACTGGTAAGCAGTTATAGCATTTATCTCATCCACAAATCTATTGAATTCACCCTCATACCTGCCAGATCAAATTCTTATTAACAAGAGTTTAACTACCTGTCTAATATAATAAGTCAGAATGAAAAGAACTAAGACACAGACACAACAGGAATAAACCTCGCAACTACAGAAATTAACTTTGCACCAAGAGAAGGCAACTAATAAGGCAGAGGAAAAAAAAAACTTACACTATCTCCTTCACTTGTTCTGGAGGAGAATGTGGAAGATGCCAAGGTTCACTAAATGTATTTGGTCCCATAAAATACATTCTATGCACATGACTCTGTGACTCTTCATTTCTGTTTGTTTCCAAAACCTGAAATCAAAGAATCACACTATTACTTCCTAAGGCCCATGGCAAGAGAAGATAGGGAGGAGCGAAAAACAAAAAAACAAAAGGTGGGGAAAAAAGAGGCGGACAGGGAACAGCAAAAGAAGTAAGTCGAAGTAGTTGCTTCACAAATTCAGTGAGGAAACTATCAGTGTGTTGAATAACATAGGAGGAGGAAAACCTCATTCAATGACTCCAGGAAAGGGAAAGAGTGATCTATCTGAGAGCCATGTAGTGTCGGAGCTGGGCCTGGTAATTCATCAACACCAACGAATTTCATTCGTGCAACACTAAGCACTAGAGCAAGGAGGATGAGGAGGCCCACAAGAAGGAAGCCAAATAACCAAGGCCCACCAAACGTGTAGATCAACTCTTCAAGAGCTGTATAACAGTGTGGCATGTGATATCTGTCCGAAATGCATTTGTAAGGACAAGGTGTCTCAGCAATACCACCTGTTAAAAGGTTGAGGTGGTAATTCAAAAAGATTAGATCACAATAACTAAAAATCATTTCCGTGATTTGACCTATATATGTCTAACAAAACCAAAATGAAGTAAAAAATAAATAAATAAATAAATAATTAAAAAAAAACAAGATTAAAAGAAAGTAAAAAGCATGCAGAATCAGTAACAATAAATACATATTCCACAACGTAACATAATAATTTTAAAAAAAAAAAAAAAAACAAACAAACAAAGAATTGTAAATGTTTACAATTTTTTTTGGACAGATCATATGTGACAAGAAAATTTCTGTAGACGTTAACCACTATGGCACCACTAATCTAGAGATACCTCGGACAGGAATGTAAACGGCACGATGGGGAAGCTCTTGAGGAGGGCATAGTCGACAAAGGGCTCTATCTGATCCTGTAACATTCTTGTACGTGCCAGCTGGACACTCCTGTGAAAATTTAAGCCCCATAAAATATGAACTCTACAGGCAACTACAAGATCTGGAAATAGACATCCTAGCAATAGTGCCTACTCAACATATTTATTTGTAGCTGAAAAGGGGGGAAGAACAAATGGCAAATGAATTTAGTGAGGATGGCATCTCTATGAATCATTTACACAAAGGTTTCAGGTCGCCATCACACATTCAAATCTCTAAGACAAATAAGGAGCAAGTTGACGCATGAGTTAAAACAGTTATAAGTCACAAGAATTAAAATTAAGGATGTTTTCAATTCAAGCTAACTACACAATTTCCAACCAACAGTCCCATTTTGAATAACATTTTTCCAGTGGCTAAAAAAGATACACATTGCATCAACAGCACCTCAATATTAGTTGCAAACAATAAATAAAAAATACTCCTGGAACTCCATGATTAAAAATTGTAACTGTGAACTTACCTCACAGAATGTCCCATAAAGCCCTTTTGGGCAAGCTTTTCCAGTCACTGTTCCATTTCCCCCTGCACCACCCTGGTCTCTACCTAGGCCTCCCCTACAATGATAGAAGAAAAGATCCTTATGTCATTAGAGAAAAATAACTCCTAAACAACAGCTAGAACCTTGGTGTTACAAACTGGCCATGAATTATTACTCTGCAAAACGAAAATACAACATTTTAACCAGCTGATTTGTATGGTGAAAGAGTAAAAGCTTAGACAAGTGCAAATAAAGCAAAATGTCTTAACTGTAACCCTTCCACCACTCCCAACACTTTACGGAGGGATATAACATGGTCGCATCTATTGTACCAAGAGACGGGGTGACAAGAAATTCAAATCCTGTTTGGTTACAATAGGATAAGAAAGATGAAATATAGCCTATTCGGCTCTATCTTATCTCACATTTGCTCATACAAGTTAAATTGGATGAAAGAAGAACAATTCTATCCTCATCAAAAATAAAAAAGACCATATATCCGACTTAAATGACCAAAATAACCAATATATTTAATTAAATAACTAAAGTACCATTCCAATAGACTGATGAATAAAAATTGGTGTACGATTGTTACTATTTTTCTTGTTTGGATTTGATACCCACACAAGTGTAGTTATCGAGAAAATATGGCCTCAGCCTTAGCACAAGTGATTAATTATCAAGGAAATATTTATTATGTAGTGGGCAAATTTGTTAAGAGTCTCAATTGTGATCATCTGGGGTGATTTCTCATATGAAGTAAATTAACTAATTCAAACGTTTTTAATTTGTGAATGTTTAATTCAAACGTTGTAACTAGTTTAATGGATAGTTTTGATCACAATTTTTTGAAAGCTATTTTTGTCATTTGAAACTTTTCTAACTCGCCCCATTTATATGTGATTCAGCACCCTGGTGAAAGATGGTACTATAATCATTTAAAAAAAAAAAAAGAAACAAAACCATCAAACATGGGATAACAATAAAAGGTACAACAAAACATAAGTGCAGGCACACTGACAAAACAATTCTAAAAAATATCAGGACATTACACAAAGGGGACACATCAAAGACTAAATGTTTATGTACAAGGATAATTACACTTTTCATCCTTGGGTTTGGCCCGAAAACTCTCTCCCACTCTAGTTTAAAAGTAAACACATAACCCTCTTGTAATTTGTTGTAGTTTGGATTAAAGTGCAAAACCAACTAGATCTGTTAAATTTAACTGAATTTGTGCCTCATGAGCTACAATTGGTTAAACGAAAAAGATTTACACAAAAATAAATAAATAAAAGTACATTTTTATGTTAAAATGAAACATCATCTTATATTTTAAAAACACTCAATTTGCCTCTATGTTTCTAAATGTCGTTTTGCTTTTTTTTTTTTTTTTTTGGTTTTTTTTTAAACGACCACAAATGAGCCTATATGGGAGGTGTGACAGAAATCTACTTAAATTTAAAATTTTTAACAATTTTGTATTTTAGTCCAAATCACGTGGGGGTTATTTGTTGACTTTTAAACTATAGGGGAATCATGTGTTTTTTATCAAAATCATCAGGAGGTATAGTGTAATTACCCTCTATAAATAATAAATAAAACCTATTCTTTTTTATGTTACACACGCATATATATATTTTATTTACATCTATTTTATGAAATTATATCCATAAAAAGATTGATACAACTAGAACTTTAAATTAAAAAGAAAAAAAATAGACAAGATATAAATTCATGTTGTTTTCTTCTTATATTTAATTCTAAAATTTCTCTCAAAAATTACAATACATTTCTCCTATATATGAGTAATGGACACGTGTATTCCCGAGTATGTGTTCCAAGTTTTGAAAACTAAAAACTAATAGGACGCCCATGAGTAGTGTCCAACAGGTGTCAAGAGAATTCCAATGACTACGAGTGCCCGACACAAACATGACACAAATGCGACACCTTTCTAGAAATGTGCACATTTCTTAGGGTAAGACCTTATCTCATTCCATGGTTGTATGCCCCCAAACAAGCATACCCTATCATAGAATTAATATTTGAGAATGTCAACGTAACCAAAATATGAAGCTCGTCCCTCCATTTACATGGACTTGTCAAATTATATCACAATTTGGAATTTAATATAACTTTTCATGCCCTAGCTAGGTCAAATCAAATTGACGAGTAAATTAAAATGCAAACTAACCAGAACCCAATAAAGTTGATGTATAGTAAAATCAAGTCATCTAAAACTTTTTACCATCTTTCCAACACATGTTTCTTCTTTGTTAGAAAAATGGCACAAAATCATCTAAAAATTCTATGATTTTGTCTTCATGTAAGTATTCCGGACGCATGTTACCACATTAAAGAAACCTTGCTTGACTTTTCTTCAGTAACTTAACAACTTTGAAAAAATTTCTCCCTATAAAGACCCACTTCAAGAAATGATTCCAGAAGGAGAATTGAGTCACCCAAAAGCTACATCAGCATCCAAATTACATTCTGAAGTTCGAACTTACACCCAACACATTAAAGAGCCAGATACACTTTAACTATTTTCCACTAATGGAACTGTTATAACATCTACCAAATCCCAAACAGCCCTTCATACAACATACTTATATGTACCTGCATAAATAGATTCCCATCTTGCCAAGTGGTCTTCAGTGTTATCCCCCATATAAACCACAAGGCCCTCATTTGGATCATTTAAACCCTAGAAGCAAATTTAACCAACAGTACTTAACAAAGAACAGCCTGGAAATATTAGTCAAACAAGGCAATAAAAGCTTGATCCTACAAAATAGGGAGAAATTTTGGATCTCTAGAATTGATATTCTAGATGGAAGTATATTAGCAATGTTGAACTCTCAAAAGTTGAAGGACAAATTCACAAAGAGGATTCAAAGGACAAATTTGTGATTGGATAAGAAGGTATAAAGTTCAAAACCTAATATTTCTGAGGACATGTCAAGACTAGCAATTTAATTGATACATGGGCTTCCAAGCTCTCTGATTATGATTTTAGAGAACACTACCAGCCAAATTTCAAGATGTTTGTTTGCACAATATCTCCAATCAGTCCAATAACTTCCATCACTTCAAACAAGCTACATGGAACCAGTTTACCACTTGAACACCAGTTCTGACATGGTAATGAACATTTGTAGAAGCAACTTGAATACAAGGTTGTGACAAACAAGCCAATGCTCTTCTTGGTTTAAAATCTCACAGAACATAAAAGCAACAAACCAAGAGACTTGTATTGGATAAACTTTTGAAAAATGGAAAACATATAATCACAATTGTGCATACCCTGTATGGATGTTTCCTCTTACACTAGCTATTGGCTGGTATACATCTCCGGTGGGAATGTCTGACCAATGGAAGTGAATACGTCCACCACCTCCACCACCACCATTACAACCACCACAGCCTCCGGCACTGGAAAGAATTCCAGATTCACTGACATCTAATGACCGTAAAAACACAAGAACAGTTCCACCAGATCCACCTCCAGGGCCAAGACTTGAAACATCGGTAGTGTTATCTTTCTTCCCGTTCTTTTCTTCATAATTTTCTCCATCAGATGCAACTGAACCTTCAACAGACAGGCTTGACAAGGGATGCTCCCTTGAACCCATTACTGCATGAAAAACAAATTAAATAAATAAATGCATGAAAAGGAACAAATTATAGAATAACTATTAGAAAACAACAGTTGAAAATAAAGAATACCTCCTTCAGACATTATGGATTTTAGATACCATAACAACCACAAAGAAAAATTATTTGCATCAAAGGAAATAAATCAATCTTGATAGCAGATTAAAATAAAAATTGAACTTCAGTGAATCATCAGGATATGTCACACTGTGGAGGAGCATTTTAAAAGAAAGCAAAGAAATGAGATGCAGAGGTTTTCACAGTGATATAACACAGCAATAGAATTGCAGCCAGAAGTGCAAAGGTGCAAATTTGAGCAGCGAATTTACACTGTTTCATTTAGAGAAAAGAGAAATACAAAAGAGGGGAAAAACAAATCCCCTCCACTCTATTATAGAAATAGTGATTATTTCCAAAATTTCCTCCACCCTCTAACATGTGGTAAACAAAATCCCCACCAGATAATCACTATCTCCATTTTCACATCCTTTCTTTCCAAAAACACAACATCAATCAAATTCCTTCTCAACAACCAAACCCCAACACCCCCTCCCCAAAATAATGATGATGATGATGATGATGATGAAAAAATGATTGCCTTATCAATCTAAGACCAGCACCCGACAAAAGTGGGTTATGTCTGTCTGAATTTCATAGACCTATAAGTTTGTCTGCAGTTCATTGCATGGAGAGCCAAATTATGTGACAGCTTAACCAACCAAACCTAAGCACCAACCATTTCTATAATATGAGTTTCTATTTCCACACCACATTATGCCATTGTTCCATGACATGAATAGTCTACCAAACGGGGTGCTAGAGATACCCGTGGCGTTGTTATAGTTAGACCTCAGCACTCACAATTAATAGTAGTGAAAGAGAACAAAGGTTTATATCTAATGTTTGGATGGCAATTCTTCAAAAGCCTAAAACAAGTGATTTAGGGTTCAGAGAGCCAAATCTCTTAAGCAGTTGCTTGCATTGGCACGTGTTACCACTTCCACTCCATCTAGCATCCAAAACATGAAGTCACAAATTTCTTCCTTGGTGTCTCCTATTCTTCATTCTCTTCCTTGTCATCTCTTTCTAATTCTTCATCACTTTATTGGGGTATGTGACAGTCATATAAAATCAGCTCATCCTTTACTGGACAATTCATGTGATCATTATTATCAAAACGGAGAAATCTACTAACAGGTTTGGTGGAGCATTGCAGTTTCTAGATCCAGTTTCATTCTGCCACTCAGTAACCCCAACCCATCCCCCAAAAGAAACAAAGTTAATCCAGCCACCTAGGGGCAGTTAATTCCACATGCAGTTTGGTTTACTTCAAAATTGATCATTTAAGAACCAATTTTAAGTTCCACGTTGGCAAGTATCTACAAATCCCAAGAAATTTGCTCCTCTACTAAGACCCAATACATTGCAGCATCTCATTATTATAAGCCAAAGACATAAGTATGAATTCAGTTTCTTCACAAGCCAAAACATAACTAGGGTAATGTCTTCGCGTCATGGCTCATCATGTTTGTTCTCAAAAATTCATGCACAACTGAATACACCAATTCCTATTTGATACTTCACACCTTCGTATCGGCAGCATTTACATTTTGGTTAAATCAACAAAAATTTTCCAAATCACTTTTCACCACAAAATAAATAATTGGAACCTACAAGATCAAAGAATAACAGTGGAGGAACAGTGCTTTAAAAGGCCACAACACCTGGATCTCAAAACCATCATCTTAAATCAACATGGTATGCACCTATTAACCATGCTATTGATTATTTTTTCCAAATGATGAAGAAAATAACTGTGCAAGACTGATATTGTAGATCATCTATAAATTTCAAAACTACAGACAGAAGAAACATGCTCCAGAGAAAGGTCACCAAGGTATGCACTTTCCTGATAGCATACTTATTTAACATATATTTTGGAAAAGTGCCCTCGAAGCAAGATTGTCATAATATATATAACTGATAATATGCCATTGTTATTAATGAGTTTCAAGAAAATTTCACTTGAATTTCCTATATTTCAACTAGATAATTTGAAACACTTGTCAAGAATATGTCCAAATAAGGCCAAAATCACTTAAAAGAGATTTACTGGCGCACCTTCAGTAAATTTTCCGAATTTAACCTTTCCTTCTCATTATTATTGATAAGTTCTTGAGTTTGAACCTCACATATGATCCTTGTAGACATTGTAAAGAAGCTCTCAAGCCTAAAACCTAGGTATCAAGGTGAGAGAGAAGTCCATCTCTTATATAGGAAGGAATAACTTTTCTGATGGGCCAACGAAGGACAACTTCTAATAGTTGTCCCCCTCACACTGACCCGCATGAACATAGGCACAGCGTGGACTGTCGTGAGACCCAATTGAAAACCCGCTCTGATAACACGTCAAGAAGCCCAACAACACATTAAAATAGGTGCCTCAACCTTAAAACTTACGTGTTAAGGTGAGGGAAGTCCATCTCTTAAATTTTTTTTGGAGAGGGGGGGTAACTTTTCTAATAGACTGATGTGGGACAACTTTTAACAGACATCAAATAACCACACCATGCCCTATTGGTAGTACTCCTCCAAGCAAAAAAATATAGAAAGTCCCAAACTGGATATAACAACAAGAACCAACCTGAAACAATTAAATCCAGAAAAGGAGGAAACAAAATAGATAAAAAAAATAAAACAGATTGCTTTTAGCTGGTCACAGAAGTTGATACACTGAACACGAATATATTTACTCAAGGATCACCTATAATGCCACCACCAGCAGTAGAACCAGCTGAGCTTTCGTTCCCACTTCCGCTACCAAGTTCACAAGGCAAATCAGAATTTCCGTATGTAATGCCACCTTCAATGCAGCTGCCATTATAACAACCTACCCCACCTTTACCACCATGTCCAGCACCACTGCCAATACCACTGCCAACAACTTTACCTTTACCCACACCACCTGTGCAACCTGTCCAATCACAATAACAACACACAACATTATTTGCAATTAAGTCATAATAACGAAAATTCTCTGGACAATTCGATACTTTTTAACCTTCTAGGCTGAAAATAAATGGTAAACACGTATCACAACGCTAAGGTTGCATTTGAGAAAGAAAAGTCTGTCAATAGATCATGATTTAACTGAAATTTAAAGAAGTACATACCCAACCCAGTTGCACTAATTGTTCCGTTAGACTCAACAGCTATAGTTCTTGCCCTATGGAAATGAACAATAGATCCTTCCATAAGGCCTGCAACAAGGATATCCTCAACTCGGCAGATCTAAAGAAGGAGATAAATAAAAATGTTGGAAGGGCATAAATAAATAAACAATCAGCCCTATCACCGACCAATTTTTACCAGACAAGCACCTGAAGTGTGAAGGAAAGTGAAGAATTAACATTGCAATCTTCAGGAGGATGAAGCAGTTCAACAGGGCAACTTTGAAGTTCACAGTTCAGCATTGGTGTCCTATCATCCATCAAAAGATGTTTTAGCTAAATCATTAAAACATCTAACAAATGTTCTGCACCAAAAGAACTTAACAAGGCCAAACTTACACAGCATCAGTCGATGCATTTTTTAAAGGACCTCGCAGAACGGATCCCGGACCAACCTTCATTTAAGAAGAGGGAATAAGATGTTAAGTTAGCTTGATATATATTGTTGGGCCAATTTCCTAACAGCTTAACAGTTCGTTTGGATGAAGTGAAATGGAAAGAAAAGAAGAGAGAAGAAAAGATTTTAGAATCAATAACTTGTTTGTGAGTTTTTTTAGGAGAGAAAAGAAAAGCAATGGAGGGAAATGGGCAAAAAAGTGAGTGTTAAAATTTTAAAGTTTTCATCTTCCCAAGGGTGGGAAGAAATGGAGAGAAAAAAAAAGTGAATCAATGAAACTTTCAAAATGACATATTTGCCGATAAAATAAAGAATAAGAAAAAAAATTACAAATATTTCCTAAGGGTAAATAAATTGATTACATTCCAATTTCACAAAGTATTTAATGGTAAAATAACTATGTACCCTTTCTTTTCCTCACATTTCTTCTCAACTCACAAACAAAGAGAAAGTTACTATTCTTTCTTTCCTAAACATACAAACAAGTAAAAAGAAAATATAATCATTTCCCTTCTCTCCTAATTAATGTTTTCTTCTCTCCTAAACTCATAAACAGAGCCTATACGTTTGAGACAGCAAGTGACTTGAGAGAAGAGACATAACCAGAAAAAGAAAAGAATAAAGAAGATACATCTAGTAAGACACACGGTATTCAATATTAAAAAAACTGAAACTACATTATCTACATCTTAGTGCGGTAAAACTAATCAGTGGATAATGAGGATCAACCTTATTATGTTTTAATGTCATCACAAGACCATAAATAGAAAATGAGGAAGACACTCCAAACCCCTAAAGGGTAAGAAATGGCCAATAAGGTCACTATCTAGTATTTATATTAAATGGAAGCGCTGACCAGTAAGGCCACTCTATTTATATTAAATGGAAGTGCTGAACATTTTAGGTCCTTATGTCAGGGCAACTTAATGGATGACTAACAAAAATTGCAAAGATATTGACCTTTGTTGCCTGTAATTGTCAAGATAATCCATTTTAACTAAATCACATGATAGAAACATACGATAAATGATAAACTGATTCAGACAAGTCAATGATGCACGTCAACTCCATTAAGAAGAATGCAAACACAACCACCAGTCAAATTTTCAAGTAGAAAAATAAGGAGGGAGGGAGGCAGGTCCACAATGATATGCTGACCATAAAGATAGGTAATACAACAGGAGACGACCAAGACTTCACTATGCCCCACGAAGTCAACACAAGGCCCAACCAAGCAGTTAAATCAAAGCAGGAGAGGGTGAGTGATCACTAGCTGACTTCATAAAAGAGGGGAAAAAAATACAAAAAAAGATAAGTCGGAAAGGTAGAATATAAAGTGACTACACTGCAATGCCGCCAAGTCCCACTAAATTAAAACAAGAAGACAAGAAGAGGATATCAAAGCAAAGCCTGATCGAAGTTTTAAATTGCTTTCCGACTGTACCAGGCATGAGAGCTGTATCACACGGCAGCGAGGGATTGCACAAGCTAACAAGAATATAACTTAAATTACAATTCTTCTAGCTGATTTAATTATTGGAAACATCATCTCTACATGTAGGGGTAACAGACCCCGCAATGCAGGAGCCTCTTGTACAAGGTGCCCCTTTTTATAGTGCAAGCTAGCCAAACAAATTCTATTGACGTTGTGATGAGATATAACATATATGGAATATCTTAGCAGACAACAAAAACAGAACTGGTTGTCATTAACAATTAATCAAGGTGAGATGATGAAAGAAAGTTTAGGCATGCACGCCCAAACATTTTTTTGAAAAAGATAAGTAAGATTTTATTTAAAGCATCAAAGAGATGCTAATGGTATACATCAGAAAATGTACGTCATAACCGACTCACTTCATACTAGCAATAAAAGAAAGATAGTGACTCAGTTCAATCTCCTCCCCCCCTTCCGCCCAGCTAAATAAACAAGAGAGAAATAAACTTTTAAACCTCAAACATGCACACCCAAACATGCACGCCCAAACATGCACACCCAAAAATGAAAATTATCAGGATAGAGAAGCCATCTAAAGGGGAAAGGGCACCTCCAACCAGGCCAAGTAAATAATATCACGGGTGAAAAGTGTAATATCTACTTATAAAAAAATGAAAATCATCAATATTCAATCCAATGAACATATGAAGCAACAAGGTTAATATCATAATACAACCTAGTGCTAAAGAAAGAAAGGAGACAACAGCAGATGGTATCACAAAATACTTTTTGTGCACACTTGCTTGGGGTGGTGGTGACTGGGAGTAGGGGTTTGTCCCAGCTCCCACAGAATTCAACAAATCTTCTCAAAACTTGGATTTTCAAAACCAAAAGATCACGAAATAGTCATCAATTGGATTGTCAAAACCAAAACTTGGATTTTCATGTGGAATTTAACTATAATATATATACATATTTTGACATCTCCATGTCCTGGTTGTTACAGCGACTGTCAAAGTCAATAATCTTCCAAACAATAGAATGCTCCGACCAGAAAGGTACAAAAAATCATCAATATCATGCAGAACAGGTATTTTCCCCTTTGTTGTATATTTTGATTTTCATGCAGAGTTATATTAAAACACAACCAGATTTTGAGAGGAAATGCTCCATGCAGAACCTAACTAAATGGAGCATGTCAAAAAAATCATGAATGATATGACCAGCTCCAAAAAAGAAAACCAGTTCCAATAAAGATTATTGAACCAACGTTAAAAAACAGCCATGGACTTTGATTACATAATTTCTTTCAAATGTAGAGTTCTAAAATGCACAGAGAATAGAAGCGTGCAACTCCATGCATTTTGCTCTTCCACTCCCAAGCATAACACGGAAAAATGGCAAAGGGCCCATGTATGGTTTGGAACATATGTCAAAACAGCTAAATGAAAAAGATATAATAAATTTGAGAACAGAATTGCTCTATTCAGTTTATTTAAAACTACAAATAAAAGAACATACCAGCACAACTGGGGAGATGGGGGGGACCATACCGCAACCAGACATTCTTGAAAAAAATAAAATAAACGCTTCCTTGCCCTCAAAGGAACACTAAGAAATGAACAATTGTACTGAAATGTCCACTTACATGGATACTATAGAACAGAGACAAAACTAGGCGCTGTGCCTCAATACAATCTCCTGATCCTGTTAAGTTCAGCAAACCTTGTCCATGAACTCCCAAGTTTGCATTAGAATGTATGACAGATGATTCCTGATATAAAGGAAAACAGAAAAGCACATCATTGACAGTTGCTGATCAGTAACATAAGATAGGAAATGGTAAAATATACTGCTGGCGCACCCTGAGAACAATTAGATTACTAGCTTCAAGCCATGATGTCTCCACGTTTTCATCTCCACCACCATCAATAAGCATAGTTGAATTCCACATCAAGAACATTTTTACAGACATACGCAGAGCTCCATAAACCTGACATCATCAACCACTGTGAGTCTGTGATCAGACAGCATATAATTACGAAATTATGAAATCGAGAAGGGAAAGGGCATGGAGGGCCACAGGCAAGCACACAGTCCGCTACTCCACCAAATTGTATTTAAAACTCTCTACTACTTCGCCCAATTAAAAATTCCTTTTCAGCTTTTTTTAACTTTCTCGATAAAGCTGGAGCTGCGAACAAGGACATAAAATTGGCAAGCAAGCTTGACACAACTACTTTATTAACGTCACCCTTGCCTCTTTTAGACAAGTATTTATATTTCCACCCCAATCACCTCTTATGAACTTATCGATCACCCATTCCCAAACTTGTTTATCCTAAAAAGTTTGCCCCCTAATGGAAGTCCCAGATAAGTTAAAGAATTGACTTCGCAACCCAACGTCGGAGCTAGATCCCCCAAATTCTTTATTGCCCCAACTGATAGAAGCTTGGATTTAGCCAGGTTAACCTTCAACCTGTAGACTGCCACAAAGCATAATAACATACATCTCAAATGTCCGAATTGCAGAAATTCCATCCCACAACCTCCCCACCTATAGAAAACAATAAAGCCATCAGTAAAAAGGAGATGTGATATTTCAATGACTTATTGATCCCATCATCCTCATTTGAAACCTTCAATTAAACATATTTCAATAGCTTTCCTAACCATTATGCTAAATCCATCACAAAATAATTAAGTAAGGTCATAAGAGATCCCAAGACATAGACTTCTTGAAGATCCAAGAAACTCTCCCAAAGTTCCATTGATCAGCACCAAGAAGCTCACAGTGGAAATGCACCATTTAATCCAATGACTACATCAAACCCCAAACCCCATCCTCTTCAAATAAATTTGGAATTTCCAATGACAATAAGCTTTCTCTACATCCAATTTTCAAACTATACTCAAAACCTTGCTCTTCATCCTAGAGTCAATGACCTTATTCACCATCAATGCTACATCCAACAAATGCATTTTGAGACACATAAATTACTAGAGATGACAGGTTCTTCATTCGATTGACCAGTATGTTCATGATTAGCTTGTAAAGACTACCCACCAATTAGTCTAAAATCCCTTAGATTCACAGATAAGCATTATGACTTTTTTTCTCAATTCGTTAGGCATCTTTTTTTTTTTTTTTTTGAAAAAGATAAGTTTTATTTCAAAGCATTGAAGAGATGCTAAAAAACAAAATATAGCGAGTGTGTACAACTTGTCCTACTCACTTCATACTAGCAATAAAAGAAAGAAAGGAACACAGGTCGATCTCTTTTCCCTCTTCCACCCAACTATATAAACAAGAAAGAAATAAACTTTTGGCTCTCAAAACATTCCTCTCTATATTCTCAAAAATCCGCCTATTACGCTCCTTCCAAATCAACCAAAAAAGACAAAAAGGAATCAAATTCCAAGTCTTCTTCTTCCTCCTTTCCAGTGGATGTCCCCACCATGCTAAAAGAAAGCTTTTAAGATTTTCGGAGAAACACATTTGGACTCCAAAACATGAAAGGGTTAGGCTCCACAGTTCAGCGGACCAAAAACAATGAATGAATTGATGTTCAATTGATTCCTCATGCTTGAGACATAAAGAGCATCTATTTACTATAGAGTATTCCCTTAGTTTTAAATTATCCATAGTCAAAATCCTCCCCCTCACAGCACACCAAGAGAAAAAAATGATCCTTGTTGGAGCAGCAGAATTCCATAATTTCATCCAAGGAAAATCATCCTTCTCCCCTCCTTGCAAGAATAGATAAAAGGACTTCAAGGTGAAAGCATTGTGATTTGACAGCTTCCAAATCATTGAATCAGATCTTATTAACATACAATATCCTATTAAACAATTTTGCCAGCCAAGTTATCACATCACCCCCTGCGCACTTCCAAGCTTTAATAAGAATACCATATGAACCTACAAACCTAATCTAAAGTATAGAACTTACATTTTTATCCATGATAGGGATACTAAGGCCTCGTAGATTCTTCTCGTGGCAACTATTAAATAACTTCTCCACCTCATCTTAATACCCCCCCCCCTTTTACCAAATACTAGGCTATCATTTTTATACAGTTAACCTAATACAAGTCCTGATTTATCCTTCCTCTTATTCTAGCCAATTTATAGATATTTTTCTCATGACTTTTGTCTCTAACTGGTTATAGAGTTTGTCAAAGTACTTAAATCTAGGTTCTTTAATTGCCCATTTAACTTCTTTTGTAGCCAATCGCACCTTTTGTATACTCCCTCATCCTTACACTATCCTAAAACACTCTCTTAGCATTAATCACAACTTATACCTCCGCGTTCGACCGCCAAGTCTCCTTTAAAGATGCTCTTTTCCCTTAAATATACCTAATATCTCTACAATCACTCCTTTAATACATTTAGTCAAATCCTTCCACATGATATTCATATCTATCGCCTAAAGTCCATTTTCCCTTTTTAAGCATTTTACCCTTAAAAGCTGTCTATTCCTCTTCTTTTAGGTTCCACCACTTAATCCTTGAAAGTATTTCCTTTATTCCTTCTCTTCCACTACTTTAATACATGCATTTAGTGCCACTCATTTTTGTCATTTAGCTAGATCATAGAATCTTTACACGAATCACGAGTGACCTTTCCAGTTAGGACAAAGATATATTTGAATACTATTACATTCACTTTTTTAAGGGTTATTAAGGGAGTGTCTCCATTTTTAAAACAAGTATTTCCTATTACTAAGCAAAATCTAAAAACAATTCATCTCCCCCATTTCTATCTTGAAATTCATAACCCCTACCGGCCATCTCCAAATCTCCACTGTTTTTCCCAACATACCCATCCAAATCTCCTCCTGTAAAGATGTTTTTCTCTGTTTGGTGACAAATTAAGTTCCGAACAACAATATTCTTCAACAAATAATACCTGGTGCACGCATGAGATAGAGATGGAAAATCAAGTAAACACATTAATACTTTTCAGGAAACAGAGGGCATCAAATACAATGAGTTTTTCCCCAAGTACAAAAAGAAGCCAAATTAAATTATAGCACTAGGAAGTAACCACTTGCTCAATGAAGTTCAAAAAGCTATATAAATACAATGAGTTGTTGAACTGCCTGATTAGGCACCCAAACTATAAAGATAGTCAGCAGAAGGTAAGCTTTTACCCATGGATCGAGCAGGAACTGAGCAGAAAAGTCTAGAAAGCAGCAGCATACCTTAACTACAGATTCACTCATCAACAGCTCCTCAGCCAATAATTCAAATTCAGATAAAGCATAATGTGCCAGCCCAAAGCTCAACACTCCATTGCATAAGAGACTAATTTGTCCTTGGACCTGAATGTTTCATCAAAAAAGATGACTTCAGAGTCAAACAGTGCCTCACATGCAAATATAGCTCTCCCAAAAGGGGAAAAAAAAAAAAACACACACACACACACGCAGGCGCGCACGCAAAAACTGATAAATGCTACATGACTGGTCCATTTTAAGATTGCAAAGTAGCATCAACAATAGTTGGCAAAGGTACAACAACATGCACTGGTTTAGTTCTGAATGGTAGCATTTTTGTGTACAAAAAATGTTTCCATCACAGTTGCATTGTAAACCTAGCAGCAAGAAGCAACATAGCCAATGACAAAAAAGAAATGCCTAAATTTTTGAAGGGAACCCAGAAGACACCACTCACAATGGCAATCAAAGCAAGCCTCTGCTAAATCTTTGGGGTTCAATTGTAATAAAGCAATTTTTTATTAGGATCTATAGACTATTTCCATGAACAGTCCCCCCAAAAAATAAAAATTGATTATTAAAGGTTACTGGAGGCAGTTAAAGTACATCTAGATTTTTATGTATGCTAATCTGTTCCTAGAAAGTCAAGTTCAATCTTCCATTCGACCATAGTCAAGCAAATAAAACCCAGAAGGCACTAAAGGAAGAAGTTTAGTAAAGGACTTCAACATAGGAGCAAAGGAGTACACAACTAAGAACATAGACTCGGCCTACTTCCCATTCATTGTTCTGTTAAGGATGTTTTTTTATCTCATCAATAGTGCACATCAATTTCCCTTTTGTAAAGGGGTACTGCCATTGGAACTTGGACAAGGAATGAAAACTTGAGTTTAGTGCTCTTTACAATATCCACAATGATAGCTTCCAAGAAGCACGACTTTTCTAAGATGTCATGTCTATAGCAGCAGTGTCTGGATGACCAAGGGCCCTTCTCAAGTCCTAACCAATGAAACCGTTACGGGTCAAAACCTTAACTATGTATCAATTTGTTTACAAACCCTTAACCATGTATCAATTTGAGTACAAACCCTTAACCATGTATCAATGATAGCTTCCAAGAAGCACAGACTTTTCTAAGATGCCATGTTTAGCAACGCTGTTTGGATGGACCAAAGGCCCATCTCACGTCCAAACCAATGAAACCTTTACCAGTACAAACCCTTATTTATGTATCAGTCCGTGTACATCTGGCCTGTCTAAGCAAAATGGAACTATTGATAAGTGGGCAAAGGGAAAAAAAAAAGTAGAAAATTGACTTCTAGAAGGTGTTTAAATTTACATGCACACTATGAAGCACGGACACTTCAAATTAGGTGCCGCACTTGTATCGGATACTCAGGGAATATAGACACGGCTCAGACACGCGATGATACCTATTGAACACACCACGAGATGTGTCCTAATCTTTTTTTTTTCCTTTTACATCAAACACGGTTGGGATACGACTAGGATGATACAAAGGATATGGGAGGAACAGCAGGGGTGAAAATACAATTCGTCAAAATTTATTCGCAAGTAAATTTGAAAGATAAAATAAGTTGGGGCTCAAATTGTAAATAAATATAACATAAGATCTGCAAACTTTCAGCTTTGCTCACTCGACCAAAACAAAAAGGCCTTAGACAGCTTCAGCAACAAGTTCCATCAGCCTAGCGCAGCCCCAGCAACCAGCAGTGGTAAGTTCTTTTGTATTTGTTTCCTGCTTCTCTTCGCTGCCCCCTCTCTCTCTCTCTCACTGCTGCTACTCTCTCTAGATTGAATTTTTTGGAGGAGGGACTGATGAGTTGATTGAAGTTGGAACCAACTAAAATTTAGGAGTTCAAAAAACTTTTTTTCATTTTGTTATGTTGTACGAAATTGTACTTGCCTTCAATATTTTTTTATATTTGTGTATGAATGATGTTCGTAGTTTTGGGTATGAATAATGTTAATTTGTGGGCTGAATGATATTTTTCATGCTTAGTAATTGTTATTTACAAAATTCTTGGTAGTATATAGAAGCTATCTTCAAAAATAGTTTTAAAAAAATATATTTTTTTATTGTATTTTTTTGTCATATCTTCGCCGTGTCCACATCCTCATTTTTTCAAAATTTTTGTATCACTGTGTACGTACCCGTACCCACATCCACTCCCCTGTCCATATCTGTGCTTCATACCATGCACACAAGAAGACCAAATTAGATAGAAGGAAAATGATATCCGACCAGTATCAGCATTAAACTTGAGTTTTAAAAAAAAAAAAGTACGAGTGAAAAATGTGTCCAGCAAAAGCAACCAGCCAGGAAACCCTGTAAAAAATGAATGCTGACACATTCCTCCGCTACAATAATTGTCATAGGGAAAATAGAATGAAATACCAAGCCTCCAATTTTCCATATAAAAACCAAAGTGAACATGACCAATAGGTAAATGCTCATAACTTTTACACCATGCTTGAATCGTGGGATAGAGGCGGCTTGGATTAATCCTGAATAGTTCCATCTTTGATGGCCAGAAAATAAAAAAAAGTCAAGACAAGTAATCAGGACTAGAATTTTTATCTCACACACATGAAACTGCTGTAGTGAGAAGGTGGGACAAACTGTGCCAAGCTATTGGATAAGGTGAGTAAAGACTAAAATACCCTTATCCCAACTTATATATACAATATATTATTATATTGAACATGCATTTATACCACAATAATATTATTTATTATAAATTAATAAGAATATGATATATGAGCACTTTTTATGTTATTACAGAAAAATAGTATGTTATGTTATACATAATACCGTAAAACATAAAAATATACTAATATGTGCTATTTTTTCTTTTTTGATAAACAAACAAATTTTTACATTAAAATCCAAGATTGGTATTTATCAAATCCAAGGAGGTAGGCTTGGCAATTAGCACATTTTTATATTTTTGGTCATTTAAAAAGAAAGAAATAGGATAACATTCCAAGCCATTGAGATGCCAATACATTTTTTTTGGTAAGTGAGATGCCAATACATTGATTGAAGAGTTTGCTTTTCTCTCATTAGTTAGGTTGTTTTGGGGGGGGGGGGTTCTTTTCTTTTTAACTTTTTTGAACATATGTTTTTGCAGTTTGGGAGAGGTTACTTTTGTATCTATGACTGGCAATCCCTTATGCCTTTTAATAAGTGCTATGTTTTAATATAACATTATAATATGTATAAACCAAACCAAACCAAACCAAGCCTTTTCCCACTAGGTGGGGTCGGCAACATTATAGTATGTATAATATATTTAATTTATTTTATGAAACAAAATAAATAAAATGATTATTACATAAAATATAAAATAATAGACCACAATATGATAGAATGTAATGTAATATAGTACAATTTTAAAATATATTCTTTTGCGTATATTACATATTATACGTAATTAATATAAAATATAATAAATCAACATAGTCTAGACTCCAGAAGTATATTTATCGTATATTATACATTTTACATTATATAATTATATTATATATATATATATATTATATTTTATATGAATTACATGTATAACAATAACAAATTTATTATTTTTTTTTATTTTATCATTTTTTTGAAATATCTATATATATATATATATTTTTTATAAATACAAAATAACATATTGTATAAACTATAGCATAACAAAGTATTACATTACATATATTAATAAGGGGTTATATAGTCCGTTCTAACTTTTATCCATTTTTATTCAAGTCTCAAGAAACAAATAAGTAATAATACTGAATAATTGTCATCCACATTTTATCCTACATGAATTAGACACATGATACTAAAGAATACATGATACTATTAATCCACAGATAAAGGAGTCTCACGACTAATAATCCCTAGATATCCGTTAACGAATCAAACAAAGCCTTACAATGTCAAACAAAGATGACTCCAAGATACACTGACAACCAGTATGCATTCTTGAGTCCACATGGCATGGTCTAAAAATAAAAAATAAACAAATAACTTGAACTCCTCTAACCTGCAAACGACTCCAAAGCAGGGGAACAGTAGCCTTGGCATGATTTCGAATATAAACATTTGTCGTAAGTGGCTGATTGGGAAATTCCAGTAGAAGTGTGTCTGTATCTGTTGACATGTTGTGATTGCTAACTATAAGGCTCCGGGAAACAACATCAAAAAAAGTCCCTGCAGCACCTGAGTTCTGTGGGCAGCCAGAACTACTTCCACCTGAAAATATTAGTTGCCAGCGGCTCAGAATTTGCATACTGAACATTGATTACAAAGCATACTAAAAGGAAGCAGTGAAATTATTTAAATGTCTGGATGACCATATAGAGCTAACTTCGTTATATGGTCTTCTCTAACATGTTAAGTCCCCAGATACTCAGACCCTTGGGCCCTTGGCTAATATCTGCTCCATCCTTGTCAACTTGAGCAAGGAATTAGGAAAACCTAACACTCAAATTCATGCCTGCACCCGAATCCATTTCACCAAGTCCCGTGAAAGATAATAAGCTAACATCCAGCAAGTTAAGTAGCCACCTTAAACGTTGCTAATAAAGCCCATATGCGACGCCAACATTTCAATCATAAAAAAGAGTTTATTATAGCAAGCAGTAGAAGGAACCAGAAGTCCAAAAAGAATTGAGGCAGTAGATTTAGTAGGTTGAAATCTCAAAAGACACTTGTCAAAGATAAATGCTTCAAATTTTTACATGGACAAACTCTTCAGAACTAACAGCATTTGACATAACCCAAAATATAAAAACCAACATGGTGCCACATGGCAATATGAAACTTAGCCCCATTAAGTTAGGAATGAAAGCAAGAATATCTAAGGGTAACAAACATGAATAGAGCAAGTTGTCTGACAATTCATAGTTTGTATTCTAATAAACTATTCTCAGTTTTCATTTTCCAGGTTTTCAGAAATGAAAACCACAAATAGTTTCAAAAAACAAACCCATCCAAACCATTTCTTTTTCTAAACCCAAGTTTTTCAAGACTCAGAAACAGCTTTAAAAAGGTCCCTTAAAATGGGCTGTTTAAAGAAATTTTCTCAGAAACATTCAGAAAATTTCCACAAACACATTTTCTATGCCTGTCTCTTTCTTCTATAATTTGGGGATTATAATCAGTATCCAAAGCAATTTAAAGAGGCCCTAAAAAGAGCTAGCCATGGCTAATTACATGGTCTCCATTAAGAAAAGCTCAGTAAGTCAGGTTAAAAACGTAACAATAGAATCTATAAAGGGAAATGTTTCAAGCCATGGAATTTTTTCCCCCCTCATTCCATCATGAGAATAAGATTGTAATAAAGGTGATAATTTGCAAAATTTAGCAACAGTAGCTATTCACGGCATAGGAAATAAGGCCAAAATGTAAGTGGCATGGGGCAGGAGGCATACAAATAGGCTTAAGGCTGAACAAGTTGAAAATGTATCCAAACAACAAAATTTTTAACATTGTTGCTTGGTATATGTAGAACAATAACGACGCCAAAGCATTGTGTATCCCTACCGGCCTTGGCTGAAGCTCATGTAAAGCCAGGGCAATCAATGAAGCCTTTTAACTCATATGCCTACACAAATATAGGCATATTCATATATATTGGAAACAAGGGTATCCCAAGCAATTTTAATATGAATACGTTCACCTGATAACCATGTGAAAGTATCTAATTTCAGACCCATAGCCAAGTCCAGCTTAGCCCCCATTGCAAACTTTTTCTAGAATATAGACACTTTCTCTTTTTTATATGCGTATTCTAATTTTCAAGCCTAACAGTAGCAGTAATGGGTGGCATTGGAGCAGCAGTAAGGATGTTCCATTACGATCTAGGGCTCAATGTTCAAACCTGAAATCAGCCTCTCTGCTCACAGCCTGTCTGCATTTGACCCTTCCAAGACCTCGCGATATGAGAGCCTTGTTCCCTAACTTGTCCTTTTTTAAAGAGTAGCAGTAGAACCACAGGAAAATTCAAGTGAAAATATATCCAAAATGAAATGCCTTTTAGTCTTCAACATTTAGCAAAAACAAGCTAATTATTAACTTCAGCTACGCCAAATTAATACAACCTTTGCGTCCTATTTATGTTATACAGACTCTTCTACTTGCTTCGATGTACCTATGTCCACTAGACATGATAGGACAAGGGTAAGGGTAAAGATATAAGACATGAGTCCAACTCCCATACACAAATTTGACACTCAGATCCTCTATTTTTTTAGAATATTTGCAAAACTATTAACTCAACTTTGATGATGATGAAAATTTTTCAATTTTTCATATGGATAAGAAATAAAAATGTCTTTTTTTCCTCTGAATTCAATTAAATTTCAAATACATTAATAATAATCATATTTTATGTCAATGTATCATATAATAAACAATATATTTAATTGTTCACAACATATCCACGTTTTTCATACCCAACTACTAGATACATATCCTGATATACTAAAATTAAGGTTTAGGAAAGTCTGACACCAGAAAACATAGCTACACCTGACACTCGTAGCCGAGTCCACGAACATAACACGCGAGTACACAAGTGCAGACCAAGCAAGTCCATGATCGCTGGTGTAACCCAAAAAGGACCATTTATCCAGACAACAGATAGCCTTCATCACACCTAGGTTCTTGGACCATTCAGCCTAATCTTGCATGTTCCAACTTGTTTCCATCAAAATTTAGTTTGAAATTTGTTTTATATCAGTATAGCAACAAGTATAAAATGGTGTAGAGCCTTTTGTTGTGGGAGCAGTATCATGTGTCATGAGATGTGGGAGTTAGTTTATCTGGTCAATAGCAGTTAGTACCAAAGAGCTTCAATCTAGTCAATAGCATTCCAAAGTAAAGGAACTACTTTATGCGCTTTACTGGAAATAAATCACCTAAACTTTTATAATTCCATCAATTGAGGACTAAGCACATTTCTCACTTTTATGTAGCCCAGAGTGTCATGAGATTAAGATCAACTCATTGAATCTAAAAAAATCAGGATTGAACATAACAACTCAAGCACATCATAATGCCTATACAAGATAACGAACTTGCAAATTATTTATCTTGTACATTAATACTTGCAAGAAATAGTAATCAATTTCATTTTCTATCATCTTTATCAATTTTTTGTGAATTACTAATGATAAATAGGCGATAGACAATTCTTTTTATTTTTATGATCAATGTAATATTATCTTCAATATAAATTGAATTATCTTACTTCCATTGAATTCCTGTAACCATCCACATCAATGCTAACAGTAGAAGATTCATAACTACGAGTGTAGCCTTACAAATGCAACCTCAATATTTTATTGCCTTGCTCCTCTTCTTATCATTGCAAGCATAGTGATGCATGAACTATTCTATTTCCTACATTGTACCTATGTCTAATAGATATGACAAATGAGTACAAGACATATATATCCGACAGCCTTATCCAAATCAGACATTTGGATCCTCTGATCTTTAATGATATTTGAAGAAATAGTAGCCAATATTTGATGATAAAGAAAAATTTTTAAATAATCACATGGATGGAAGACAAAATATTTTATTTCCTCTAAATTCTATTGGTCTCAATCTCAAGTACAATACTAAATAATAACCATATCTTTTATTGTTATTTTTACAATATATATTTAACCCTTCATGACATGTCCACATACCCACTCAAAATTTTGGACAAGTATTCCAATGTCATAACGTTTTAGTTTAGGGAGGTCTCACGCTTGGAAACATAATTGCACCCAACACTCATGGAGTAAATGTAACATAGATAAAGTCAAATGTATTTTGTTCAATGATGTTTCCCATGTCCCTTCACTTTCAGCTCAATAAAATCTCATGCTAACCACTCAAAGTGTCCGTTGGCATTATTCATAATTGTTTAAAAGAGAAATCCCTATGGAATCATGAAAACAATTAATAAAAATTCAGTTATTAAGCAGAAATTAAGTTCATTAATAATGTCAAGTGTGTGGAAAAAGCTAGCTAATTCCAAGCTATAACAAGAGCAAAAAGACTTTTTCCTTACCAAGCAAAAACAAAATTAAAGGGGGGGGGGGGCGGGGGAACACTTCTCACCATGAACAAAGAATTTAGGATCATCATGCCTGCTGAAAACATCAACAGCGACTCTTCCGCCGCCGCCGCCGCCAAAACCATCACCCCCACAAGCACTTATCCAACCACTTCCAGTCCTGCTCTTCACAAGAAAAACATTAATTAAGATCACATCAAGGTAGCATATTAAGCATAATAGCAAATATCTGGAGGTAGAAACTAGTTCAAAGCAAACCCATGACCGTATGAACTTTGGATATTAGAACCATATCATCAGGAATACATATTACTAACCCCCACCACCAAGTTTTTTGACTTGGTGTGATGGGTTGTGTTTATCAAAAAGAGAATATAAATTGCTGTGAATGGATATTATATATATGCATGTAGGACATATATAATATACACCAAGTTCTTTCTCTTTACCTATCAAAATAATATATATACGCATGTAATTGTATCATTTTTACAAATATCCAAATAAGTAAGCAAAAGAAGGACATTAGTTCATGTGGAGCCTTAAGTGCATGACAAGTGCAAATTACATGAACAAATAACTGAAGGGAGAGGAAAACGCTTAGTGAAAGCCTAAAAGGTATAATATACAAGCATCGTATGCATGCAAGTTCAAGGTGGAAGCTAGGAATGTTTAAGTGGATTAAGAAATCACAGTTCCACGCTATTTCTTTTTAAATATTTTATTCAGACCTCCCCCCCCCCCCAACACACGCACACACAGCTGGATCGGAAGCATAACCATGTTAAGAGAGTCCAATACAGAAAGTTTCGCTGTAGAACTGATTGTGTCATAGGAAGTTGGTTATTTCTGCATAAACATTATATGGGAATTATAACAAAAGCTAATTTAAATTTAGGTACTGCCCTTTATCCAGTTGCTCTTTCAATATCTGAATAGATGATTTTTTGTTACATACAAGAATGATAGGAAATGATACACTGCCTAACAGTAAAGCGCTTTATCTGATAACTTTTATGGGATTCCAAGTTTAGCTTTGCATTGGAAAAACAGAGAATCAACTTACAAATCTTTTGTTTTTCTTTTTCTTTTTTTTTTTTTTAATTTTGTGCATTTTACTTTCCTTTTTTTATTCCAAACAAAAAAAAAAGGAAAAAAAAAAGAAGCTCCTTTTTATCTTTTATCTAATAACACAAATACAAAATATATCAAAGAAATAAGAATATATAAATTTAAGGGAAAAGGAATAACAAACGGAAAATATTAAAAATCAAAAGAACCAAATCAAATACCAATCAGTGGAGTAAATTACTCAAGTAAGAACCATATCAATCCATACATCCAAACTAAGGTACTACAATTGCAACCTGTCTCTTAACTCATCAACATGAAGAAACACGACTGGAAGAGCCAATCCCTTGGGAATACTATAATATTCAATATGGGTCTCTTGTAATCTCTTGCAGAACCAGTAATCCATTTTTCTTTCCTTGTGTGTTGAGAATTAACCTATTCGGCAAATCAATCATAGAACCACTAGTCCATATCTCTAATATGCCAATAGAACCACAAAGGACGCTAGCATGAGATTAGATATGTAAATAATGTTTCTTCCAAGTAGGGGTACAAATAAATATTGTCATTTATGAACAGCTTGAACTTAGCTTAACAAGACTTGTTTGCTTAGTAAATGAGAAGCTTAAACACAAAATTCAGGCATATTTACTAAACGACTCAAGCTTGAATAGAGTAGAGCTCAACCTGGCTTGGTTCTTTTACACCCTAAAGTAGCACGTGACTTGAGAAGTAGGCACGTTAAATTTTGAAGCTTCAATTGGCATTTTACATGTCAACTTAAATAGATATTTACCATCATATTTTTGAGTTATCTAGGGCAGATTGTATGAAGTATCATGTCAATAACATAGTTTGGAATCACTCTTAAGAAATTTATTTGATTGGGAAGTGGTGAGGTATACTTATCACTCTTAAGAAATTTATTTGATTGGGAAGTGGAGAGGTATACTTCTTTCTTAGAGTTATTGCAAACTATGTAGATTGGGTCAGGGGAACGATGGAATAAAATGGACACTCACAAAGTCATGGTGTTTCAAGGTGAAATCTCTTTACAAGCATTTGCTAGGGCGAAAGATGAGGCATTTGAATGGAGAAAGATCTGAAAGACTAGGGTTACCCCAAAAGTGACATTTTTTTAAGTGGTGTGTGGCTTGAGGGGGAATCTTCCCTATTGATAATCTTCAGTTAAAAGGTCATACATTAGCAAACAGATGTTGCCTTTGTAAAGAGCAAAGAGAATCCACTGATCAGTGATCACAAATTCATTCATTCTTCATGGAGAAAAACTTATGAGATATGATGATATCCACTTTTGGCGTTCAGCGGGCATTCCCAAAAGATGCAAGGATTTGCAAAGTTCTTAGTGGGGCTATCAGATAAGTTCGAGTAAGAAGATGAGCAAGTGGCATTGTTCAGTTTGTTTTTACATAGGAATTACGTTGTAGTGATTGACTTTTATTTTTTTATTATCCTTAATAATTAGTGATAATTATCATAATTTTTGTGGGTTGCAGGGACAATTTTAGATGCTTTGAAAAACTATGGTTACCTAAAAGTGACATTTTTTATACGGTGTGTGGCTTGAGGGAGAATCTTCACAACTGATAATCTTCAGTTAAGGGGCCATACATTAGTAAACAAATGTTGCCTGAGCAAAGAACAAGGAGAATCCATTAATCATGTAATCATTCACTTTCATGGACGAAAAACTTGGGAATTTGATGTTATTCACCTTTGGCATTCAGTGCGCATTCCCAAAAGGTGAAGGAATTTGCAAAGTTCTTAGTTGGGTTATAAAATGAGTTCAAGTAAGAAGACAACTTAGCAGGTGGCATGTTCAATTTGTTTTGGTTAATTTGGAAGGAAAGAAATAGAAGAACATTTCAAGGGATAGAGATGACTTTACGTAGGTTGAAAGGAATGTCTCTGTTTATATTATATAGTTGGGTGATTTTTTTTTTTTTGGGGGGGTGGGGGGGGGGGGGGACACTTGAACGCTTAGTTGTTTTTTGCAAAGAGTATGTTGGTATATCGAGGAGAGATGGTGTGCCCTTAACGCTAACCACACTTCTTATCTTCAGTGAAAGTGCTTTTACTTATCAAATATATATATATATATATATAGCATGGAAACGTTCAAGTGCTTAGGAAATGTCTCAAAAGTGGCACAAAACCAACTCCTATACTACTGCATCACAACCCTACACTATAACCCTTCTGTCCCAAATTTCCATGAACAATTACTCGATAAAGACAGTGAATGGCTCAGGCCTTGCTATATCCTCCTCTCTCAATGGCCATACACACCTTGCTCCACCCCACAATATGAGAAGTTAACATCTCACCAATGTCTACCCATAGGAATTCTCCCTTAAGCTTCATAAGCATCCTTGTCATCTAGCTACTAGTGAAACTACCATCAAAAGGCAAAGTAAAGCGTTCTTTAATAATACTCATGCACTCCCCTTTACATAGGCACTGCCTATTCATCAGAGAGAACATCTTTTCAAATATCTCCACTAAGCCATTACCTCTCCCCCTTTACACAGACACTGTCTTTTTCCATAAAAGATAAAGGCATTTCTAAGTACAAGGTTTCTCTACCAATCACTCCTTGTCTACTATCCCCTTAAGTCACTCTTATCAAGGACATATTTAGTTATAGAAATCCCTTCCACCATCTCAATCTTCTTGTACTGCAATTCTAGGAAAAATACTTTCATTCACCATTTTTCACCTTAAACAAGACCAACGAAACAAAGCTGCTCACTTCTTGGTTCTACCATCAAAATACCCTCAAATGGAATTAAAATAAACTCAACATTCAAGATTCTATTATCCAACCACACACCGAAGAAATAAAAATAACAGACAATGAAACAAGGAAAAGTTGCTAACTCATTGTCCTTGGACGAGAGAATTTTGGGACTTGATTTTGTGTAGCTTTGGAATGAAGTGGACTAAGAAGAAGCACACGGATATAGGATACAGATAAGGGATACAGAAACCGTAAGAGTACAGACACGAATATGACAAACTATACGGACACCCCGAGAATATGGACACTGCACGGATACGGCCAAAAAATGTAAAATTTGCATATTTTTATTAACTATATATATGAATATAACATCCACAACAAACCAGTCTAATATATAATTCAATATACAACACATAACAAGATATAACATTTTATAATTTTACAAGGTTCGGCTACTCAAAGCAAGATTTGTCTTAATCATATAATTGAAGAAAAAATGATAAAATAATACACAGCATATCCGACACGTATTGTAGAGTGTCCAAGGAATATGCGTATCCAATACGTGTCAAATACAATACAATACCCATTTTGAAATGTCTATCCTTCCTAGGAAGTGGGTCTCCCTGAGGGAGGTTAAACAAGTCTATGAGGAATAATGAGAATCCTGAGATGCTAAAGTTCACAAGAGCAAAAATAAGGCTTGGCGCTTTACACCCTTTTTCTTTGTCAGACTTTGCTTATTTAGGGATAGCGGAATAGAAGAAGCTTACTAGATTATGAGAGTTCACTGTATAGGCCGGGGAGCAGTTTTTTCGTATATTGTATAATTGGATGTCTGGAGAAAAGAGCCAAATTAATACAATTTCATCAAACACATGGCGGTTACTTGATGGTTGGTTTATTCTCCTAGAAAGCAAGACTTTTTGTTCTTGGGTGGCAATCCCAGGATGCTCTTTCAGTACACCCTTTTTTTAATAAATATTCTCTTTTAACACACTTTTAATTACTTATCAAAAGAGAGAGAGAGAGAGAAAGAGAGATAGAGAGAGAGAGAGAGAGAGAGAGATGTTGCTACAGCAAAGTGCAAATAAAACGTAAAAGTACTCTTCCTACAATACTCAATCCCTCACAAGGGTGGTATCATTTAACTTTCATGCACTTCTAAAAAGACATGACCCTTAAGTGAAAGATATATTCAATAACCTTGATGAACCCCCCAACCGGACAAACCCAATCACAGCCTTAGCATTCTCAAAAATGAACTTCTAACACTACAAGTTGTCTATTTGAATTTCAACAAATCATCGCTAATTCAATAGCAACCTAAGAAATTGAGTATCCCTTAAAAACCATTTTTATGTAGAAAATTGCATCATGGAATGGAAGGTTGAAGCATTTTATATAAGCTTCTGCAAAAGAAAAGAAGCTCATTATGATTTTACAGAAACCACAGCCAAGACTAGGGTTTTAAGAATTTCAGCTTAATTAACTATAATCTTAAGAATCAAAGCATTAAGGTAAAATTACGACAACTATAAAGAATAAAAGAAAAGGTCATTATTCAAACATTGCACTGGCCCTAACAAAACATCATTAAGAACCATCAGAACTCCATTAGCCTAAAACTGCTTTATTCAATCCTTTAAAATCAAACAAAATTAAGAATCATAAAGCTGTGCATTCATGTTTACTAAAACCAAAGCAAACAATAACCCAGGATGAGATACCATTCACTGTTCCAATGACTGCACCATTTATCTATATAATTATTTTTTTTTCTCCAAGTTAATTATAAGCATACATGACATTTTAGGATAAATATCTATTTTGGAATTAATTACCATGAACAAGTACTAGTTGAATAGTCAAAACGTTTTATTCAATAAAATATCAATCATCACAAACGGTTTAACCAGTTACATAGCATAAAAGAACTAAACTAAATCACCAACCAGTTACCAATTTAACTTTGCAAGCAAAATTATACAAACAGAAGAGTTTTTTGACCCAAATGGGCAAAACCATAGTAGCATGTACAGAATTAGGATCCAATTCAACTTAAATCACCAACCAGTTACCAATTTAAATTTGCAAGTAATATTATACAAACAGAAGAGTTTTTTGACCCAAATGGGCAAAACTACAGTAGCATGTAAAGAATTAGGATCCAATTCAACTTAATTAGTTCTTTTATGCTACGTAACTGGTAAAACCGTTTGTGATCATCCAATTTGGGAAATAAGTTAAATTAGATCCTAGTTTAATTTATATGTTAGAAATATCCCATTAGGTTCAAAAACTCCAACTAGAAAATTCTACCATAAAAAAGAACACCAGAATAATGTGGCAAGTATGTGCGTGCCTGTCACTTTGAAAACAATAACCCATTAAAGCTAGACTTTATTACATACTTCCCGTTCCCACATTATTCTGGTACTGTTTTCTGAAAGAGTTTCTCGTAGAATACAATTTCCTAGTCAATTCTAATAATCATTCTTGTATTGGTAACAAATCGCCCAATCCACACAAACCTAGAGTTCTCAATTGGTAATTAGAACTAAAAAGATGAGTCCAACTGCTCAACAATGCTACTTTGATGAGGAGACAAAATACTTTAATATAAAAATAAAAACGAATATCTCCCCCCAAACTATCCACTTATTTTACTAAATTTCTTGATCTATCCACCATTGCCAAAGCTACCAAAGACATTTTAAGACTATATCATTTCTTATTACTTTTTCCCCTCCAAGTTTTCTATTTTCCAACTAAATTCCTCTTACTTACACCTTAAGCCAAATTATTTGCAACACAAAACCAATGTCATGACCTAATTCAAAAGATTTCCCTTTCTTCCATAATTTTCCCAAACAAATATCTATTACAACCCTTGAGATACTTTTAACAAATTAAATCATGTGGACAAAATTAAACCATCCCAACAATTTCTCTTAGACTTATCTACATTGAAAGGATGTGTTCAGCAATATCCTCAAAATCCTACAAGGACCAAGATGTTCCATAGGCTTGCCCACAAGAGGCCATAAGCAAGTTCTTGAATGATCTTAGAAGCTTCAACCTATCATTTTGGGGAAAAAAATAAAATAAAATTGGCCATCCAATTCATACCTATCTACGCCAACATGGTCCCTTTCACATACAATACCATCTACAAATATAATGAAGCCAGATCCAGATCACAACCATAATTTTAGCTACTCTTGTTTGCAAATAATGAAATTTGGTTTCTTTTTTTCATTGTTAGGTTTACTTCAAATTGTTTCTCTAATCTCGTTTTTACAAGGGTATGTTATGGAAAACCACAAAGGGGTTCTCCAGCACATCCACGGGTCATCAACCTTGAAACAAGCAAGCCAACTAGCAATAACATCATTCTAACTGACACACAAGTTCATTGGAACACCTTCATTATTTTTGGTTACACTGGAAGTGGAATTCCCTCATTGGCACTTTGAAATTGAAATCTGGCACTGGATTCTAAAAGTACACAACGCAGATGTAATACAAACAATCATGTGTTGACATAATAGTGAAATAAAGACAAAAATGCACAAATAACAATTTTATTAGGAGATCAGCAACTGGATTCGACACTATGTCAATGTTTTCATAGCAGCGTAGTTCATTCCAGAAAGAAAAGTGAGCCAAATTGAATGTTGAAACATGCAAAACCATTATTCAGATGAGCTTGCAAGCAACACTAAGTCATCATTCCAATAAGGTAAAAGGTGAAGAAATTACATCTTATGAGCCTTGATGAAGACGCTGCCACCGGAGCCACCTCCACCCATAAGACCTGCATCACCCCCATCAGCCAACAAGGTACCATTCACATCGATGAAATTTTTTATCTCCAGCTTAATCCTTCCACCACCACCACCACCATAGTCCACCTCCTTGCTTATTGTCCCACCCTTACTACCATAACTCCACGGCCTCTGAAATGATGACCAAGCATAAGCATCACCACCCCAAACATCTTCCGGGAGCTTATCCTTATCACTCAAACAACACGCCCCTCTCCCGCCGTGTCCCCCACCAGCCCCATCGACCCCCCGTGGTGTCCCACTGGTTTGGGGCGGAGGAGAACCACCCAGCCCCGTAGTATTCACCAAAGACCCGTTACCGAAACTAGCATTATAAGCTGCAAGCTCAAAAGTTCCAGCCACAATCGTAGCATTCTCACCCAAACTAAAATTACCAGTAACATTTATGGTAATTTCACACCCAGGAAGCAAACAATTAACACTCCTATATGGAAGGATGTAAAAATTGCCCTTCCCTTCTATATACACATTTCGTGTTAGATTCAAATCAGATACTATCTCACATGTAGTGTCCACAGACCCAATACCCCCAAGATCGTCCTCACACGACACCGACGGCGGGTGCGGCGGCGGAGGAGGCGGTGCAGGCGGAGAGTAATCCTGGTGGAACAGGTACGAGTCGAAGCCTAAAATCGAGAAATCATCATGGGAAGCCGAAACGAGCCCGAACAACGAGCTAGGGTTTCGAACGAAGGTCGAGAATACAACGAAATGAAGAACAAGCGAAGTGAGAGGTCTCGCCGCCATTGGCTGATGAAACAAGTCATCACATACGACCGTTGGTATCAGAAGTGGATTGCATCGGATAACCGTTGATGGAAACCCCTCAAAACACCACAATGAAAACAAGGGGCTACACTTTCGATAGATAGATATAAATTATATAATATATATATATAGGTTTGTGTACGTATAGGTTTGTATGAGAGGTGAGACACAGAGAGAAAATGAGAGTGAAAACCCTAGAAAATGAAAATGGCCATGGAAAGAAAACCCCCAGGGCGAAGTTTCTTGATTGTCAAAGAAAAGACTGGCGAGAGAAAAAAGAGAGCAGGTGAAGGAGAAAGAGTCCAGCGCAGGAAAGAGGGGCTGCGTGGTTGCGTCAGCTTGGTAATTAATAATAATAATAATAATAATAAGGTGAATTTAAAATTAAATTACCTCCTTTTGAAGCACATCATCAAGCAGTTTAGTGTGCCGTTAGGTTCGTTAAAAAGCGGTGGAAGTTTTAAAATTTTTTAAAAATTATTTATTTTTTATCTTATTAAATTTTTAAAAATTATTTATTTTTTATTATATATTACGAATTACTAATTTATAAATTATTTCATTTTATCTTAATTTTTGTCATTTTAAACACATCTTTAACAGTTAAGCGGTGATGCAAAAATCACCCCTTCTGAAATAATTATTTTATTACTCTAAACGCATCTTTAACAGTTAAGCGATAATACAAAAATTATTTTTCCCAAAAAAGGTAATGCAAAAATTACTCCTTCTAAAATAAATACTGTGCGAATCAAAAAGTAAATAATGTAAAAATTCATATTTAATTCTTTTGAAAATTTAGAGATCATTTGGTTTATTTTTCTATTTTCTTATTTCTGTTTTTGTTTTCTATTTTCAGTTTTGAGCTCATTTTTCATTTTGTACCTTTGAAAATAAGAAAAACAGTTTAAAATTCATTTGGTTGCTTATGTTTTCAAAATTTATTTTTTACACATGAAATGAAAAATGATAAAAAATCGTTTTGAGAGTTTTTAACAAAAAATAAAGAAAATCTCAAAATAAGGAAAACAGAATATTTTTTATTTTCTCGTTTTGAGTTTTTAACACATAAAACGAAAACAGAAAATAAAAAAACAAAAAAGTAAACCAAATGCCATTTTAGTCTTTTCAGTTACTAAAAATGAAAACTTTTAAATTTCATTGTCTCCGCATATTCATAATTGTAATTAGAAAGTCAATTTAATTTTTATAATTAATATAATTCTAAAATCACATAAGATGTTATTGGATTTCTTTTCTATTTCCTTGATTTTCTTTTTTTTTTTTTTTTGTTGTAAAGCTATTAAGGGTGTGTTTGGAATTCTAAAAGAAATATAGACTTAATGTGATGTAAAAATGATAGCTGGCAAAATATGATTAAAGAGATTTGAAATTTTTTGAAATTTTTTGGTTTTTTTTAGGTTCCAAATGAACCCTAAGACTAAAAATTATTATGTAAACTCAGCCGTATTGAAAAAAAAAATTATATTTTAATTTTAGTTTAAACATCGAAGCTCTTCTGGGTGTAGGGAAAAAATTGCTCAATTGCTTCACGGTTAAATTTTACAAATAAATTTGATTTTAAATAAAACAAAATTCAAGAGTGCTATTTTAACAACCATTACTTGAATTTATTCAACTTTTTAACTTTCTCTAAAAAAAAGTCTTTAATTTTTTTTACTTTTTTTAAATTTTACTAAACAAACAAATCCTTTTAAAAGTTGACACATAGCAGCACCAAAACAAAAATATAAAAAAAAAATTAATTTTTTAGCACTTCAAACCGCTCCTTCGGCTTCATTTATAAAAAAAAAATTTTAAATTTTAAAAAAATTCTAAAATTTTTTAATTTTATTTAATTAAATTTCACTGCGGTCACTTATATACAAACTTTGACTTTTTTTTTTTTCCCGTAACTCCAAACCGCCCTAAGCATTACTTGAAGTATTTTTTGATATTGTATTTTTGACAATTAGCAACCCCCCCTTTCAGGAAACGGTTTTATCTTTATTGTATAATTTTTTTTACATTAATTTAGGGGTCATTTAGTTTATTTTTTATTTTTTGTTTTTATTTCTCATTTTGTGTTTTTGAAAATAAAATGAACAGGTCGAAACGTAATTGGTTACTTGTGTTTTCAAATTTTGTTTTTGAATATAAAAAATAACTTTACACATGAAATAAAAAATAATAAAAAGTCGTTTTGAGAATTTTTAACAAAAAATGAGAAAAATCTCAAAACAAGAAAAACAGACCAGTTTTTATTTTCTCGTTTTAAAATTTTTAACACATAAAATAAAAATAAAAAATTAAACCAAACCTTAATTTTTTTAATAAAAATATATGTAAAATTCCAAGATTGCCCCTATTTGACTAGGGTATATTTTCAAACGGAATGCGACAGGTCTTTAATTTTTTATGTTTTTATTAATAGCGGCACACGTGCCGTTCCCGACAGGACACGTATGTCAAACGTCCCCCGCCCATTGGAAAATCACTTTACCCTGTATTTTGACTTTCTTTTCATTCCTTCTGGCAAGAAGAAATGATGCTTCATTTTGCGGGTGGCGGAATCCTTTGCTCCACGCAGGGGCTGTTTGGATGACATGATGACACCATAGAAGTTCGTTGGGTTGTTCGGACATGAGGCTGTTATCGCGGATGAAGTTAATCGTTTCCGATTTACGCACCGTTTGAATTGTCAAAAATCAACAAAAAAAAAAAAAAATTAATTCTTCGAAAATTTTTTAAAATTTTTAAAACCCTTTGATATATTTTGATTATCTCATACTTCATAAAATCTCTATAAATTTCTATATATATCTACATATTCTAATAAATTTTCCAAATTTCAATATTTTTTTTATAAACTTCGATAATTTTTTTGCAAACTTCAATAACTTTTTAATAAATTTCAACGAATCTAACATAAATTCATGAGAATGGATCAAAAAAATCGTTCGCATAATTTCTCTCTTCAACTTTTTCATGTAGAAGTGAAAAAATTCAACAACTTTTAAAAAAATTTCTAACATAAATCTGCAAGAATAGAGCAAAAAAATCGTTCTTATAGTTTCTCCCTTCAAATTTTTCACGCAGAAGTAAAAAACCATAAATCTATAGAGACAGACCTAAAAACCATTCTTACGGTTTCTCTTTACAACTTTCTCTCGCAAAAGTTTAAAGGTTCAGCAACTTTCAAAAAATTTCTGATAAAAATCCGTAAAAACAAACCTAAAATATCGTTCTTACGGTTTCTTTCTCTAATTTTTTACCGTAAAATCCAAAAGTTACACTATTTACCTCCAAAAAAACGAGATTTGAGTTAAAAACTACAAACGTCAAAAGCTGTTCTAAACCACATTTTTTCTTATTTTTTATCACTCAGAACGCTACCTTAATAAGTTTTTGCAAAATTATTTAAAATAATCAATTTTAGTAAATAAAGCATAACCCCCCCTCTTGGTGGTGGTGTGTTGGTAAAAGAAAAAATTATATATATATATATATATATATATATATATATATATATATATTTAGATTTTAACTTTTACAAAGACCAAATAAGCCTAATAAAGTGGTCCAAAAAAATTCATTTTAATCTTTTTATTTCAAATGCATATTATTTATTACGAGAGGTTATGGGGCATAAAAGGCTAAATTTGACGCACAAATATTATTTGCGCTCTAATGAGGTGAAAAACTAAAAATGGAATGTAACCCAAAACTTAATATATACTTTTTAAATAAAAAACTTTAACTTAACTAATCATTTTTAAATTCTAAATTTCATAAAATATATTATCATGATTTTTTTTAGTATAAAATAAATTTTTAATAATTAGATAGTCTGCTCATAATAGATGGAATATAAATGAAAGGGTCGATTTTACACTTTCTATAACTCCGGCATTATAAATTTGCATCTCGAAATTTATTTGACATTCACTCGTACTCTATTTCGCCAAAATTTTTTCATCTAAAAAATAAACATTATAAAATTAATGTTATGTCCTCATTATATTCTAGAGAGTGGAAATGAATTGAACTTTCTTCGAATTGTTGAACTCTATTTGAGCTTGTTTCATGCAAAACGATTTTTTAATCAAGTTCGATTTGTGACTTATTAAGAATTGATATTGAGTTCAAACTCTGAAAAAATCAATTCGAAAGTTCACAAGCCAACTCGATAAAATAATATACATTTTTATGATATTTTATATTTTTAATGATATTTTATTTGTTATATTTTAAACTAAAATGATATTATTTTTGGTTTAATTGATCTATTTGTGAGCCAATCTCGAATTTAAATTATTATTTATTGAATCAAATTCAAACATATATAAAAGTTCAATTAAATCGGTATAAAAATTCAAATTGAGATTAAGCTCGTATAAGTGACAGAGTTAAACTTGGATAAGCTAACATTTAACCCGTTTTTGCCCCTACTCTTTTCCAACGGTCAAACTAGGAAGGCCACTATAAATTCTTCTGTTTCTGTGCTCATCCCGATTTTAGCTCTTTTCTTCCGCAGCTTTCACCGCAGACCTTCCCACCTACATAAGTGAACATTTATTTAAGTTAATTTTTATTTTATTTAATTTTGTTAATAATACTATTTAAATTTTATTTTACCTCGGACTCGTTTGGTAGACAAAAAGTAGAAAAAAAGTATAATAAAAGTAAAAAAATGTGACATAAGGTGATAGGTGAAAATTTTGATTGAAGGAAAATACAAAAATTAATTAAAATTGGTGAGTTTTGATAAAATTTGATGTGATCAAACGGACCCCTAATTTTATTGCGAAAAAATGACACTTCAAGACAAAGCACAAATCAAATAAACGGGGACAATACCAAATTCAAAGACTAAAAATGTCACTTTGACAATATGTAACTATGAAAATAACTTACTCTGAAACAAATTCAAATAAAATTTTCTATATGTGTAAAATTAGTAAGCGCAGAATCTTTATATTTTGAAAATTAGAAAATTGTGACATCAGACAATCAAAGTCTCCTGGCGCATAACCAAGGTTTCGTTTGGAGTACAACAAAACAAAATAAAATTTTACAAATTTCTAAAAATACGAATTACAAGATAATAAAATTTAAAATCTTCACTTACTGTACGAATTATGAGATATTTACTTTTATAATTTTATTTTATTGTATATACTTTTATATAACTCCAAACACAATTCAAGTATGCCTGGCGACCATGACTAAAATTCTCACAAAATTGAAAGCCTTAATTCAAGACTGCAAGCACTTGAAAGCCCGCAAGGAGGATTCAAATTAAACAATTATGATAATAAATGTGACATTTTTTGACTTATCAATTACCATGATGTCACGCTTCTTAATTCTCCATGTCAGTGTCAATCAACAATCAAGGGCAAAAAATAAAATAAAATAAAATAATATAAATGTGTCCCCCTTGAAAAAAAAAAAAAAAAGACAGGGGCAACAAATTGCAGCAGCAACTATTTTAATTCATAAATTGGGTCCCGCATAGGTAGAAAAAAAATAGTAAAAAATAAAAATAAAAAGATAAAATAAACTCTTGGTGTTTTATGTATTTGATAAAATATCAAAAGTTGTCAATTTTGCTGAGTTGGTAAATTGACAAAACAACAAAATTTGCTGAGTTGATTAGAAATATAATAGCCATTCGTTTTAATTCAACTCAAAAATTACTAAAATTTTTATCAAACACTTAAAAATTAGTAAAAGTTACTAAAAATTTTTATTTATTTTACCAAAAACTTAAAAGTTGTAAAAAATTATTACGATTTTTATTTATTTTAGTAAATATAAAAAAAATTTACCTATTAACTTTTGTCAAAAAAAATTAAAAAATTACCAAAATTTTGACTTCAAAATGGAGTCTTAATAAGCTGTTGCAACAGTTATTTCAATTTCAAAACAGGGGCAAGACAACGGGGACATTGCCTAAATTTCAATTCTAAAACTGCGCAAAACAGGGGTAAAAGGACAGAAACCAAACCGTTGCAGTGCGAAACGCAATTCCAAACCCTAAATTTCAGTCGGCAGTTCCAAACAAGGGCAAAAGCCTCAATATTTAGGCCCCGTTAAAATCGTTGAAAGATTCAAAATATTTCTAAATTTTTTTTTGACACTTCTTGCACTCTCCGTGCTTCATAAAACAACTATAAATTTATATATATTTACATATCTAAATAATTTTTTTATAAATCTTAAATTTTTTACAAACCCCAATAACATTCTACAGGCCATAATAACTTTTCTGCAAATTTCAAAAATTTTTCATATCTTTCAATAAAGTTTGACATAAATCCATTTCGATGGATCCAAAAGAACTGTTTGGACGGTTTTTCTCTCCAAAAGACTGACAAAAAGTCAAAAAATTTCACAATTCATATCTGAAAAATGTGATTTAGTGACTGTATGTCAAATGACAAAAAATTATCTAAACCATATTTTCGTTATTTTTCATTATTTTTCATCACACCAAACGCCCCCTTAACCTTCAGCAGTTCAATATGAAGGCAAAAGTGTCATTATTCAATTAATAATAATAGTTCAAATAAAGGAAAGAAAATAAAGGACACATCCTCAATATCCAAAAAAGAGGCATCTCATATCAGAATATTAAAGTGTATGTGTGTAATACTTAAGTTCCACTTACATGTCATATTAACTTGATTCGTTAGATTGTGTTAGATCAAAAGAAAAAATAAAATGGATGCGTGTGTCCAGTGCTTCACTCTCTTTATGAGCTGCTTCGTCAATCTGAGTTTAAGTCCAAGGAGTTACCGTGAACAGCCTATCTCACATCGGGATGTTAGGGTGCGTGTGTGTAGCTCTACTTGCAGTCCATATTAATAGTAAATAGAAAATATGGTAAATATGATATATGATAATAAAATTGTCCACTTACTTAAATAGCTTAAGAAAAAATTAAATTTTTATCAAATTATAATTACTTTAGATTAAATTTCAAATGATAAACAAAATCATAAAATTTAAGTTATGAAATGAAATCAAATCCAACTTATAAAATTTTATTTTAATTTCAAACATAAAAATTAGTGATAATTTTCATTAAATGAAATCGTATCATATCAAATTCACCATTTCAAGTGGAATACTAACGCAAATCAAACTTACAATTTTTACTATAAATAAAATGTTACAAAGTTCTTAACTGAGAGATTACTAGTTTACCCAATCAAAACTCCTTTGGCTCTACTTGTGTTAAATATCCTTTACCCTACTTGCTAGACACATGCAATGCACTTCTTCCATAAAAGTTTGAACCATTCCAAATGTAATGGAAACACTCTCCCAATCTAAACCGTACCCCCAAATATTAGATTTAAGAACTAAGATGGTTTTTCAAGAAATCTAAGACAGGATGATTGAATAGAAAATATTTTTTTCGGTATTTATAGATTGAAAAAACGAAAAAAAATTAGATCTAGTCACTGTACAAAAAAATTAAGCAAACTTCATAAAGGAATTTTCACGGCTATGAGCTACACGTGAATTGCTATCAAAGTATTCTGGAATTTGGAAAGTAAGTTTTGCAAGCAAAGCCAAGGATTCTAGCAGGCGCAAGCTTGAGCTGCTTTCAAATTGCTAGCGAAAATTCAGAAATTTTTAACCCTCTGTATGGCTAGCTCTTACATGCAGTTCTTAAGCACCAACTTCTTATGAACTGTTCCATAAACTGCTTGTAAAGCACAAATATACCTCTTGAATGAAAATCCAACAATACTCCAATCATTTTACCATTAAAATTTTCACTCAAACATTACTCAAATAAATTAATGAAGCATCCAAACACTATTTGGCATGTGTTCAAACAGTTAAAATGAATATCATAAACAATTTGAACGAATTCTGATATCTTAAACAATAACATTACTAATCAAATACAATTAAAGTATTTGATCGATTAAGAATTACCAACACAAATAAACCCTATACAAACAACTAACAATAATAAATATACATTTATATAAAAGTCTAAATTACTGACAAGTCAACAATGCTCGAATTGGTTTAATACCTAAGCAAACCTGTGATGAAGAAATTTCAACAGTGCTCAAATTTGTGTGTATGTGCGCGTGTGTAAATATTAGTATTTCATATATTGAAATATCATTATTTTAGCTAACAAATTAAAAACTTTTATTATTTTATATCAAAACTAAAATAAATAAATAGATAAATAAAACTTTTGCACTTTAGTGTTATGGGCTAATTGTATACAAATTTTCATTTATTTTATTTGAGTGTACTTTTTTTTGTGTTAATTTCACAATTATCAAAGTTATTTTCTATTTGAATTCGTGGCACTTGATTTATTTTTGTAAATTTTTTTAATAATTTTTTTATTTTATCCCACATATTGTGTGAGTTAAATTATAGTTCAAATAAAAGTAATAAATTTAGCGATCTTACCTTATCTATTTTTTTTCTAATGAATTCAAAATTCCAAACACAATATCAAAGTTATTGTCCATTTGAGTTCATGGCACTCGATCTATTTTTATAAATTTTTTTAATAATTATTTTTTTATTTTATCCGGTATAGAGTTAAATTCCAGTTCAAATAAAGGTAATAAATTTAGCTATATTATCTTATCTATTTTTTTCTAATAAACTCAAAATTCCAAACACAGTATCAAAGAGGTCTATTCTTCTGGGGTCGGGGAGAAGCCCGCAGCCGCTACCCATGGGTGCGCACTGGGTGAAACCCGCCCCGCGGCCCTAGCCGGCAAAAAATCACGAGGAGGTAAACCAGTCTAAGCAAGCCCTGGCTGAATGGTTCAGTCGGGAAGGCCGTTGAAGATCACCTCCACATTAAGAGGAAAGATCGCCCCCTGAATGAGTCAAACTTGAGACCTCACGTGACTCGAGCCCTGCGGCCCCAACCCTTGACCAACTCGACTAACCTTCTCGAGGCCTAAGAGGTCATACCCTTGGTATACTAAAAGCAAGCACTTAACGTAAAATCGTTTGAGGGCATGGACAAGGCAACATAACGATTGGGGGGGGGGGGGGGGACTTGAGAGACTGGAAATCCATTACCATTAAATTCGCATGATCGTAGACTGATTACCAGCCAAAGCAAATCACAATTGATATATATATATATATATATATATATATATGTATATATATAATTTACATTCAGTTTCTAATGACTAGATAAGCCTTCTCAAATTTAGTATTTCTTTATTTAACTATATATAAAATTATTAAAAAAAAAACTTACATAAAAATTAACGTATAAAAATAAAAATTACGAATAAAAAAGACTAAGGTGTACATAAATTATTTAATAGACGTGTGAAATTTTATTATTTATTATAAATGTTATCACACTATAAAGAATATTAATTTAAAAATTTTATAAATAAGTATGAAAAGAATACGAAGGGAAAGGCGTCAATCAAATCATGCATTTATAATTTAATTAGTCTTACGCTTCCTTTTTTTCTTCTTCATAAAGCACCCTAGTCTTGTTGTCATGATCGTATCCACTGAAACTTCGCAGGGTCATTTTCTATTGAATTCCTTGCTTGGCCAGTCGTTTTCCTCCCCTTCAGGTTTCAAAATCTTAGACACGAAGGCATTGAATACTACGATTAAACCTTTTTTTTTTTGGCATGAATACTAGGAAAAAACTTTAGTGTTACTATTTCGAAAATACAACGGCTGACATTGTGCTAGTCACGCGACATCAGGTTCTAAAACCGTTAGATTAAAATTTAATGGTTTAAATTTATTCAAGTGTTTTTTAATTAAAAATATATGGATGAATCTGGACCATTGAATTTTAATCCAATGGTTCAGATTTGATGTTTAAGTTACATCAGAGGGAAGCGATCTCAGCTCCCCGAGTCCTTGATAGAATAGTATGAAAATGAAATGAAATTAATTGTCATTTTTTTCCATTTTTTGATTGTCAAATAAATAGTTTAGAATAAAATGACCTTTTTTTTATATTTAATACAAGTTTTAGATTAATTTAAAATAAAATGAATTTAATAAAAAAATTAACAATGGTGGTAAGTGTGAGTGAACGGTAATAATAAATGAGAACGAAAGTGATGGATGTACCAGTAATTATAACCATGGTAGCATTGGAGATAGTGATAGATAGCGGCGCAATATGGATGGCAGCAACTATAGAGATGGTGAGTAGTAATGATAGTTGTCAATCTTGCGATGATAAAGATTTATTATAGCAATAACAGCGGTGGCTAGTAATTGTGATAGCGAGAAAAAAAAGGTTATATGCAGTGAGATATTAGCAATAAGTGACAAAAAGGTGATTATAGCAAAAATGGTGGCAATATAGTAGTGGGTGGCCAAAAAAAAAAAAAAAAAGAGAAAAAAAGTCATAGTAAAAGAGGTGGCAATAGAATGATGGAAAATAATGGTGGAAGTAAGCATGTAAAATGTATTAACTCAACCATGACTAAGGATGCCAACGGGTCCAATGTTAGGAGGGGATCACATTACCCATCTCCGTCTCGTTTAGTAATAAAGTTACCCATTCCCGTCTAATTAATCATAGAAAATGTCAAATTAAGCATACTAAAAGGTGATTAATCATGTATAATTCAACGTTAAAATGAATTATATATTCACAAATATTAATTTTCTCCTATACATTTCAGGTGCTTATAAGAAACTTTAGATTATAAAGAGTAAATTAAATGCAAAAAAGAGCAAAGAAGCTAAATATGTCATAGACCGTTTGGACCTCTATCTGGACGGCCCATCATCTGCGCTCTCATTCACGTGATAAAGAGCAAGAGACCTAAGATGGAGAAAAAAAATTGATGAAGTGTGGCAAGACCCTCCAGACGCCTACTGGAACGTTTCCTTCGTGTGGACAAGGGTCCGGATGACCCGATTTTAATTCTAAACTTTTTAATGATATTTTTGTAATTTTTAGAAAGAGAAGGCGATTAATAGGAGTTGGGATTTCATGAGAGACATGGAGAAATACATACATTACATAGAATAAAAATGGGGTATATTAGAGATGATTTAAGGGTTCTCTTCATATCCTCATATAGAATTTCAATTTCTTTTGTAAGGTTTCATCTCTCTTCGTAATCTCTATGTTTTAGAGTAGATCAAGGCAAATGATTGTTAGGTACTTGAAGATTTTTATGTATTTGGATCAATTGAGGTACAACTTTGAATCTAATTCTAATTTCTACATATTTAGATGTTTGATTGGTTAATCTTCTTTCAATTCTTCTTTTGTATATAATTTCTACTTGACTTTTTATGCCATGTATGTTTAGTTCTTCCGTTAAAATTGTATGCACACCAGGTGTTTGATAGAATGTCTCCATGGTTAATTTACTTACAAACCTCTTATATTTGCATGCCTCTCTAGACTTTGCATGCTATGTATGCATAGTGTTTATGTTTAGTATGATTGCATGTTAGGTATTTGTTAGAATGTTTACATGCCTAGATCAATTATGCCATGTATAATTGATAATATGTTTTTCTAAAAATTCTAGCAATTGGACTTAATTTCTCTAAATTAACCCACCTTGTGATGGTTTTTCCTAGATTCATCTAGGTCGAACATGTTCGCCTCAAATTGGTTCATTAAATTTTGATTGGATAGTTCATCCTTGGTTCCCAGCCCCTTAATTTCATAGTTTTTAATTCACTTTGCATTAGATTAAATTGTAGCCTCCTATGTATTTGATAAAATACCTAGATAAGTTTTATTTTAAAAATTAAAATATTTTTTTTTTCAATTTTAATTGTGTGACACTTACCAAATAAGATAAGAAAAATTGTGAGTCAACAACGCCTCTTCTTGTGAGTACACTGGTACTTCACTGTTTTAGAAATTTAAATTGCTATAACTAACCATTTTACAGTTGTGGTGTAAAGAGAATTTTTCCTTCTCGACACTGTCCCCGTTTCAGGAATGGAAATCTCCTCCCTACCCATTCTCGCTATATAATAGAGTCCCCGTCCCTATTCCTGTTTATCCGCTTACCAACCAAATCTAATAATTTTTTTTAACAATAAGAAAAAATAGATTAATAAATTAATAACTCTTTAGCAAACCTCTTCATAACCTTCTACAACACCGTAAAATCGATTAAATGCATTCACATAAAATAGACAAAAGGTACTTAAAAGCCAATTTAGCCAATTTTTTTAACAACAGACAAAAGGTACTTAAAATAGACAAAATGTGCTTAACTGTCATACCCATCTTCGTTCTCGTCCCCATCAAGGTAACACTTCAAAACTTCCATACTCGTCCCCGTCCCTGCTATTAGTATTTTTATATCCTCGCTAAACAGTACAGGTAATTTTGACATTCCTAATCACAACCCGCCTTAATCTAACTTGTTTTGCCCCTAACCTTAGTTGCTTCTAAAAAATTAGGTCGAGTCAAAATTCAAGCCAAAAAAATCTAATCCTGATCCTAACCCAGTGACGGTATATTTTTTTAATATTTTAAATAAATTAAAATAATTAAGATAATATAATTATCTAACTAGTCTTAACAATTAAAATAAAATTAATGTGATAAATAATTTTGATTTATAAAAAATTAAATCATTTAAAAATACTTATAAATTTTATTAGAGAGAGAGGGTGGGGCTTGCGAGAAATAGGGAAAAATTAGTTAGTAAATCATTGGGAGAGAAAGAGAGAAAGGTGGGGTGGTAGGTAGGGACGGGGCCCATGAGGAAAACTGTCTGTTGTCTCTTAACGAAAAGAGTAGATATATCCCAAGTGCAAGGTGATCGGCTGTAACAATTTAAGTTTATAAAAATGATGAACTATCAGTCATACCCACATGAAGAAACGTTGTGAACTCACAATTCTTCTTCACTTAATTAGTAGGTGTCACACAATAGAATTAAAAAAAAAAAATTAGTTTGAATTTTGAAAATGAAATCTACTTAGACATTTCGTCAAACACCTAAGAGGCAACAATTAAATCCAATTTAAAAATTGTAATGGAAAATTTAATAAAACTAAAAATAGTCATAAAAAGATCTTGGGTCAATCAAATTCAAATAATGATTTCTATAGATTTTCAATGATCTATTATAATTTGCTCTAACCTTTATACAAGAGTGGATCAGAAGATATCAAATATTAAAGCCCATAATAGAACAATGACTAATCAATTTGGTTGTAACATTAGGTTCACTTGGTTGAGTCCCTAGACAAACACTTAGAGTAAATAATTCGTATACAATATATGAGAGTTCTATGTGGCAATTCACATACAAAATTCTTAAGTTCAGGTGTAAAAATTCTAACTAAACAACCCACATATAATTACATGGAATCTACAATCCAAAGTTAATCTAAAGACATTAACTAGTGATTTCAAATGATCCAAACAAACTAATTATTCATTACAAATCTACAGAAAATTGAACATTGAAGTACAAATCAAATACTAGAGTGTATAAGCTACAACTAGTACACGGAAGTTCTATATTACCAATTCACATACAAAATCTTCAAGAAAGTGTATTAAAATTATAATTAGTAACTCACATATAATCGATATAAACTATACAAACAAGTCTTGATCTACAATTCTCAATTGATAATTTCAATAGATCCAAACTAATCAACCCCTATTCAAAGAAAATTCCTAATAAAATTTAACATAGAAACTTAAAGTACTTTGAAAATTCACATACATCATCTATTCTGATTGATTTGAATCCACGTAAGAGAATTATTCGCTCATGGATGAAGAGAAGCTTGAGCTTATATTGAAATCCACCATATTTACAAGAGAATTGAAAAGAAAATTAGAATTTTCTCTCAAAACAAATAAGATCTACTTTTTCTTTCTGCAACTGTATATAAATATAACTGTCTATCAATGTAATAAAATTCTCTCCCTCTCTCATGAAACCTAACTCATATTTATAGCTCTCCATTTTAAAAATTACAATAATGTCGTTAAAGTCCAATAAGTTCTCATTTTAATGAAATACTACAAATATGCCCAATTCATAGGGCTTTCAAAATAGGGGTCCAGACCAAGAAACTGACAATTGGAATATTTTTCACCTTTGAATATTATTTTCCTCACTGTTGTGTGCACCAAAGTTCAGACAGAGGGTGGTCCGGATAGGGTTCCTACCATTTCCCATACTTAGTCATTTTCTCAGCTTAGAAGCAAAACAAGATCTCTGTGGTCCAAACTTTGGTTCGCATGGGGTCTTGTCCGGACCCTTGTTCGAACAAGCTTGGTTAGCTTCCTCTTCTTGGCTTCTTTTCATGCTTTATTAACTTGATTTCCTGAGATTTAACTTAAAATGTGTATTAGCAATAAAACCTTTATAATTTCCTTATTTATCAATATAAAGTTAGGTAAAAAACTTTCATTTAAAATGTTAAATTGTACATTTTACTGTACAATCAAAAAGTAAGAAAAAAAAAGGGCAAAACAAACTAGAAGTAATAAACTAGATAATGGAGGCGACGGGCTAGGTCGGGTCAGGTTGACTAAGCGCCAGAGGTGACCCAAGCTCAACCTTGGAGGTGCAAGGTAAGATGATTGAGTTGATACAAAAAAGTGGGGCGGGGAGGAAAAACTAAGTCAGGTATGGGTCGACCCGTACATCTCTAAGTAGAAGTAATGACTAGCAGTGAGTTGCATTTGCTTTCTATCTGTACCCTCAAATGAAGAAAAAAATCTCTACCATAAGGAAGAAAAATCTCTTACTCCTTTAAGTAAACTATGGGGAGATCTCTTTCTCTCTCTCACACACACACACATTTATACTTAAGTTATCTTTGGTACGAGGTGAAAAAAATTAAAGGTAAAAATTATTGGAGTAATTGTTACCCCAGTAATAGTTAACGGGGTAACAAGTTTATAATACTTATATTTGGATTGAGAAAGTTAATATTACCTAATAATAATTATATTATGTTTGGAATGTTAAAAATTATAAAGGAGTAAACATTGATTATGTTAGAATAAGGGTAAATTGATCAAAGATTAAAAGTTAATATTTAATCTTAATAAATATTATAATAGAATGAATCATTATAATAATGTTAATTTAATAATAAAAAATTTTAATAAAATTAATTTTGAATAAAAATATAACTATAAAAATTAATTTTATCATAGATTAATATTTCAAGTAATGAATTTTAATAATGAATTATTATTTGTTAAAAATTATTTTTATTTTGATAAAATAATTTAATAAAATATATAATTTTACTTTATTTAAATGAATTAGCAATTTTAATAAATCATATTAATACAATATACAATATTTAAATGAATTAGTAATTATTAAACATTAATTTTAATTTGAGAAAATAAATAATGTTGTCCCAAATAGCAACACTAGAGGGGGTGAATAGGGTTGCTTAAAAATTTTACAAATAAAAATTTCAACCCTACAACAAATATGTCAAGATGAATATGAAATGCACCAAAAAAGATTATTAAATATTTGTGAATGAAGAGTAAGTGCTAGTGTTTGCAATAAATATAAAGAAAAGGGAAGAGAAGCAAACACAATCGATTTATAGTGGTTCGGCTTCAATGTTGCCTACGTCCACTCCCCCAAGGCCTTTCTTGAGATTTCTCCACTATTCTTTGAATAGCTTATTACACATTAGTGTCCCAAGGAGCTAGAAACCTTTCCCAAGTGATTTTATCCCCAAATCACTCACACAAGTCTCTTTCAAAAAAAGTCTCTTGTTTTGGTCCTAACACTTAAACCAAAACCAACAAGAGCTCACCCAACTCTCACAAATTAAAAGGGTTTTAAATTTTCCTTTCTTACAACAACAATGATGAGTTTAAAACTCAATCAAATCAAAAAGAAACTCTCACAAGTTGAATATGAAAGATGAAGCACAAATGTGAGAAGAAATCACTCTATGTTTGCAAAGTTATGGAATTTCTTGTATCTCTTTGTAAGCACTTCTTTCTTGCCTTGTTCCTCTTCTTGAATCTGAGTTTGAGGCTCTATTTATAGATTAAAATCTGTAAATGGCCGTTACTAAGTGAAAAGACACTTTTGCCCTCGAAAGAAATTGAATTTCCTTGCTTCCAATGCTGTCTTTCAGATTCAGATTTTCTGAGATATATTTGTGACCATTTTTCACCCTCAGAACGTTCAAATCTGACATTGCCTCAGAGTAAAGATTTTGAAGATATATAAGTCAGCTATCACATGTCAAAATTTGAGCTTCATCCAACGGTTAGATAGTCAGATATGGCTTCTGAACCGAGACCAGCTTCTGATAACTTTTTCTGACATTCTGAATCTGTATTTCCCGTTTAAGTTTCCGTTTCACTAGGATACTTTTAGAATTAGAAGAAACTTAAACTAGAAAAGTTGTAGCTTTTTGAGTCTTCTTTTCACACACCAAAAATCAGAATTTTTAAAGCTGTAGAGTATGAGTTATGTCTCAAAAACTAAGACTAGCTCCAGAATCCAGAATTAAAAACTTTTTCTGTAATGCCTAATGTTCCAACTCATGTTTTGATACCTTAACTTCAGATTCACAAAAATCTCCTTTCGGTAAAGTTGCAGATATGGAAGTCTAGTTTACTATGTTAAAATTTCATAAAATTGAACCGTTGGATCTTAAGATATCATCTATATACTGACATATATCTGATTTCTCTGTTTACCCGAGTTAACCTCTAGTTCAAATCTTCATCTTACTTTGATTTTTATTACTCCCAACTTTGAAATTCCTTTATTCCATCATCCAAATTATGTGAAAATATCTAAAAAATAATATCAATCTTTTCCAACTCTATTATCTTGAATCTATCAAATGAATTGTAACATTTCTTACAATGTCTATTTGAAAATTTATTGTGAAAATTTAATTCAATATTTGTTATCATCAAAATCAATTATAAAACTAACTTTATAAACCTTGGCCAACAAATAATTTTAGTCATAAATTAATATCTCAATAGGTATTATTTAATAAAATGAAATAAATTTTTTTAATAATAAATTATTGTTTATTAAATATTATTTTGATAAAATAATTTAATAATTAATGAATTTTAGTTTGATCAAATAAATTATTATTTTATAATATTTATTATAATTATTTATAAGAAAACGTTGTCTAAAGTTTCACAGGATTGTAAAGAAATGTTTTATAGGGGTAATGAGAAAATAGTGAATTTTTTCTTTTAACCTCCGTTACCCACCTCCCCATAGAGTAAAACTTTACCTCCATATAAAATAATTGGTATCTCTCATCCAAACTAATGCAATAGAAAATAAAAATTACTACGATAAAATTTACCTTCCATTAATTCAAAATAAACATCTCCTTTTACTTTTTAGTTTTTACTAGAAGTGTCAAAATTAGATATAGGCATAAAGATACTGAAAGAAATATTGATTACGACACAAACATATTAATTTAAAATCGATAAAAATACAAAAATACAGTAAAAAAAATGAACATGAAATGATTAGTAATTTAACGTTTCATTAAATTTTAAAAATTTAAATATAAACACGAATTATAACATTACTTGATAAGTTACCAACACCTGCTTTTCGGGCAAAGAAGATTCATAATCTAAAAAGGCATTTTGTCACCTAGCCAATGGAAGAATATATAAGATATTCAAGACTAGGAATTCGTGGCAATAAATAAGCGAAAATACATCCGTGCATAACTAGCTAATGCTAAAATTATTCCTTACTAAACCTATAGCCAAGTGTGGGGCTGTGTGCCGAATGGAACTAGCAATAATATAGGTTAGGTCATTCTTAGGTTTAGCTTATTTTTTATCTTATATATTATATATACTAACAATAATTCATATTTATGATACTTTGAACAAAATTATTATTAAATTTTTTATATAATTAAAAAAATTTGGTATTAAAGTTCAAATCGAAATAGGTATGATAATCTATAAGTTTTAATTTTTTCTAAAATTTTAGACCCTATTAGTTATTACATGTATTTTGGTCTATCTCTTTCTCCAATTAATTTTTAATAAGTACCATAAAAAATACAAATTGTGATACTTTAATTTGAAAGGTTCAACTTCCTAAAAATCATAATTGGAGGAAATTTAAATTGACAGTTTTGATTTACATATGATCTTTACCATTAAAATATGGTGAAATTTAAAATACACGAACTATTTTGTAAGATAGATGGTAGTGGGTACACTAAAAAAAGAATTTAGTAGAAAGTTAAAAATATAAAAATGATCTCAATCGTTAAATAAAAAAAAATAATTATTAACCGTTAGATCTTAATTTATGAGAGAGATATTTAAAATAAACGTACCATTTTATATATATATATATATATATATATATATATATATATATATATATTTAGAATATTTTTAATTATGTTTAACTAGACATAATAAAAATGAAATGAATATAATTTTTTATTTTTTATTTGATTGTACCTTTTAAAAATAATATAATAATGTACTTATTTCACCCTTTATTCTTTTAATGGGAGTAAAAATTATTCTTTCCAAAAATACATTATTCTTCCCAAGCATACACAACTCTCACACTCAAGTCAATTTTCCTACGCACCAAAAATGATTATTTCTATCCTCATATTCACTCGATTCATAACCTTAAGTTTATTTTATACTCGCCTCATTTCCACTATTAATCAAGTGTACTCTTATAATTCAAAACGAATTGGGGTCGGTTACATAAATTTATTTCTCTACTTAATTATATATTTTCTATATTATAGTTTCCTTGATGTTGTAAGAGATTAAATTTAAATTTACAATTTTAAACTATGTAATATAATCTTAGGTTTATTTTTATCTAGTTACTCCTTCTACTCATATTCCTCTTTCTGTTTGGTGCAATATTTTTTGCTAAGTCTACATTTTAAATGATTGGACTATCTTCGACGATTCTTTTTTAAGACAAATTTCAAAAATATAGAGTTAATATATAAATTGAAAAATAAATACATAAAATAAGAAAAAATTTTCTGAGTTGTCGGCTACCTCATTCACTATATAGATCTTGCCCTGTCCACAGTTTTAGAAGATAAAAATTAGCAAAAATTTCCAGGAGATAAAAACCTTGGTGAGGGAAAAAAAATAAAAGAATAATATTCTGCTTATTTATACTACCATATATTAAAAGTATGGGAGATTGATGGGAGAAGGACAAGTGCGTCCCAGTTATTTCTTTTTTCGTTTTTGTTTTTTTTGGTTGTGGGTTTGGTTTTTGTTTCGTGTTTTGTTTTTAATTTTTATATACTTATTGTTGTTTGGCAAAAATTCGAGGAATTGTAAATTTATAGGGCCCGTTTGACATTACTGTCATTTTTTTGTTGTTATTTTTCTGTTGCTGTTTTTTGTTTTTTGTTTTCTGTTGCCGTTTATTTTTTCTGAAATGAAAACTGAAACTGTATTTGGAAATGCAAGCTTGTTTAAATTATTAATTTTTTATTTTAGAAAATATTTAATTTTATTAGTTTTAAAAAATTAATAGAACTTAATAAAATATATTTTATATTAATTTAATTTAATTAATATAATTAATTAAATTAATACAGTAAATTATTTATTAAAATCATTTAATCAATAAATATAAAATATATTAAATTATATTATTTATTAAAAATAATTTAATAAAATATATTTCATATTAAATAAATAATTAAATTAGATTAATTATTAAATTAAATTATTTATTTTTAAATTAATTAAATTCATTTAATTATTTATTAAAATAATTTAATAAAATATATTTTATATAAATTAAATTAATTAAATCATAAATAATTTAATTGATTTAATTAATTTAATTTAATTGATTTAATTAATTTAATTTAATTATGATATTTATTTAAAATAATTTAATAATTATTATTAAATTAAATTAAAAATTAATGTAATTTCATTATTTATTATTAATTATTTTATATAAATTAATTTAATTATTAAATAAAATAAATTAATTATGATATTTATTTCCAATAATTTAGCAATAATTAATTATTAAATTAAATTAATTTAGTTTTATTGTTTATTAAAAATAATTTATAGTAATTTATATAATTAATTTAATTTTTGCATTTAATTATATTATTTATTAAAATAACTTATTTTAATAAAATATTTAAATAAAATAATTTATTTTTCTATAATGTAACAAAAATAGACAAAGTTTTAAAATTGACAAATTATTGGAACAGAAAAGAAAATCAGAATGAAAACATCTTTTTCCTGTTTTCATTTTTCTGTTTCCGTTTTCATTCCTTTTGGAAACAAAAAAACGGAAATAGATTTAACAAATATATTTCTGTTGCCAATTTACAAAATTTTGAAAACGGAAACAGAAAAATCGAAAACAAAAACGTTACCAAACGGGGCCATAGTGTCATCATTTTCTTTTGTTAGATGTGTTTGAGAGGTTTTGTAGGTACAAAAATAATCAATGATATGTGGCATTTTTTGGAGCACAAAAGCATGAGTACAGAAGCGTAGTATAAAAATGTACTTGATATTAATTTAATAATCAATAAATCACAATCTCACCATTTTATAAAATTGTGTTGATATTATTCTAACTATAAACATAAAATGATAATAAATGATCTAAATTTATTATCTCATAATTAATCTGGTTAGTTCATTCATTTACAAGTGGCGGATAAATATAATATCTGAACACTTCTCAATGTTATATTCTATCTATTATAATAATCTTTGTCACGCGTATTTAATGCTGAGTGGGAAGCCTTAAGTGGGAGGCATTAAATATCGAATGAAAAGCATTTAAAACAGATGACACCGTCATATATTCTGATATATGTATGTGTGTGTGTAAAATACACAATTATTACAATTCAATTATTTACACATTAATTTATTTGTTTTATCTTACTATAAATACAGGACTTAACCTCAAAACTCAGGTACGCTCACTGTTGTCAATTGTTTATATCAGTCTTTATATTACAATTCTTTCAAGCTAATTCTGACTTTATCATCATAGGGTTTTTTGGTGAGAGACTCTCTTCCACCACTTCCTCTAACTTCTTTTATTCTGTAGGTTGGAATTTGACTTTTCTAGTTGACATGGTTAGTAAGTTCGGTGATATTTTTTATCGTCGAACAGTTTTTCTTTTCTCTCTCTCTTTTTTTTTTTTTTTAGTGTTTGAACATTAATTTTTTTAATTAAAACTCTAAGAGATTATTAGCAGTTTGACACACGTCTCACTTTTTTTTTTTTTTTTTATGCGGAGGATCAGCACATATTGTATTTATTTATTCTGTAAGCCTATAATGGATAATTTTACTATTGTTAAAAATATTTGGAAGTTTATTTTATTTTATTTTTTTTTATAGTGTTTGAACATTACATGTTATCTTTTGCACTAAATTTATATATTAAACTGTTAGGGGTTGTTACGTGTTTGACATGTCTAATTTTTTTGTGTTTTGTTTTTGTTTTGATGATTGACACGTTTTGTTAGAAAAGTGTTTGGTTAGTTAAAATTAATTAAAATTTATTAATTTTTACTAATTTTTGTATTTTTTAATTAAAATTTATTACATATCACATTTACATTAAATTTTTATATTTTTAATGTGTTTTTTTGATCAAAATTTTGCCAATCAAACACCCCGAAAGCAGATAAATTTACTTTGGTTGGGAGGGTATTTGAAAGATTTTTTCACCCTTTTTTATTATTTAAATATTAAATATTATTTTTACATTAAAAACTTCAATTGGTGGTAGTTCGGCTCGTGTTTCATTATTTTTCTCTCTTTTTCTTTATTTTATTTTATTTATAAGTCTCTGGTTGATTGTTTTGCTGCTACGGGGTATTTGAAACATTTTTTTTTAGTTTTAAATATTATATATTTTTGTATTAAACATTAGATATTCTCTTTTTTCTATTATAAATTTAAATATATATTAAAAAATTTACAACAACTAATGGTATCTAATTAATTAGGACCCGTTTGACAAAATTATTAGTTTTAACTTTTGTTTTCAATTTTTAGTTTTTGTGTACAATTTTTATTTTATGTTTTCATTTTTCATAGCATAAAAAAAAAATTTAAAACAGCGTTTACTAGTAGTAGTTGTTAATTGGTAGTTATAGTATTGAGAGATTGATTGATGACGATAGTTGGCCACTAGCCGCCAAAATGGAGGTTAGAGTTGAGTAGTGAGTAAGAACGACAATAATGACCAGCAGTAACAATAGTCGTGATAGCCAATGATGGAGATAGTGACCGGTGGCGATGGTTAAAGGAGGGGTGGTCAATGACGATAGAGGTGGTGGGTGGTGCTCTGCAACGAAAACCACAGCAAGCGATAGGCCAGATATGGGTTGTAATCTGCAATGGAATGGGGACTGATAACAAATGTGATAACTAGTCGCTAATAGTCTATGGGTGATAATGGGCAATAGATGTTGCAATTTGTGACATAAATAGTGGTCGGATTTAGGTCAATGATTAGGGTGATGATAGGTGGTGAGTGGCAGTCAGTGGTAACTAATGATTGTGACAAATAGTGATTATAGAGAAAAAATAAAAAAATAAAAACACTTTTTTTATGTTTTTATAATTTTTAAAATTTTAAAAATAATATTTTTAATTAAAAATTAAAAATAAATTTATCAAACAAATTTTTATATTTAATTTTTAAAAATAGAAACAAAAATTAAAAATTTTATTAAATGAGGCCTTAATAGTTAAGAGTTATATATAGTTATAGTTATGTGGGAAATATGAAGGGACATAATAAATACACTCAATCGTTATATTTCTCCATTTCATATTATTCTTATTATTATTGTTATGATAGAGTGCAAGTTATGATAGAGTGCAAGAACTAAGAGTGTTAATATTCCCTCCCCATATATCAAACAAAGCAATTGATACTATTTATAATTATATATGCATCCATATTGTGTCAGTGCCATGTACTAAATTTTGCAGCATCAGTGTCGTGTACTAAATTGCCGTACGTGAAAGCTGGAAATTTCGATCAATTTAATTTTGCTTGATGTTTGACAGGGAGGAGACTGCCTCGTAAGGTTAAGCAGGATTTTTTTTTTTTTTTTTTTATACGAAGGAAACCTCTTATCGGTGAACCGTCGTGAATAAAACTTCCAGGTAAGCGCACCACCCCGCAAGACACGCCCACCGATAAGACCGAGCGCCCAAAAAGGGATTCAAACCCGAGATGTGGAAAGCATGCCCACTCTTCAAGTCGACCCCTACTCCACTGAACTAATCCGTACAGATAAACAGGATCCTTTTTATCATTGCGATTTGTTTCACGTCACTTCTTCCCATTTTAATAAAGAATAAAACAAACAAATCTCTCTATGGTCATAAAGGTATTCAATTTAGACTCTGCAAAATTGGAAGCCCAAGCGAAGTTTCTTTCTTCGTCATATTTTATTTCTCGATCATATTGTGCAAATCGTCTTACAGGCCAAAGTGGGAGACAACCCATTGCCCACTCATTACATTAAAAAAAAAAAAAAAAAAAAAGAAAAGAAAGAGGTGCCAAAATTGTGAGGCTATGGAGGATAGGGAGCCTCTTTTTGGACCAAGGATAGGAATCCCCTGCATCCAAGTCACGGTTGTTAATAGCGTATTGACTTTGCTGTTGATACAGTAGGGACTGCCATCAGTGACTTTCAAGGTATTATTTTGGCTTTTTTACTATAATATATAAATTTATTTTACAATATACATATTTATGTTCAGGGTAAAACTATTTACTAAAATGTGATCGGTATCGTCAATTGAGACGACGACACTTGTGTGAGAGTTTTAAAGACGTGCCAAATGTAGGTTAACGTTTGGCTTTTTACTATAATATATAAATTTATTTTACAATATACATATTTATGCTAGGATAAAATTATTTACCAAAATGTGGTCGGTGTCGTGAATTGAGACAACGACACCCGTGTGAGAGTTTTAAAGATGTGTCAAATGTGGATTAACACTCAGCACAAAAGGGATATCGTCAGCTAATATCAAGTCCTTCCGGCACGTGTCGTCAAGTGTCCTAACAACGTGTATCGTCAATTGAATTGGCGAGGATGTATGGTAAAAAACCCGAATAACGGATCTTCTCACATTGGTCAAAATGCGACGCCATTTATAAATTTGCAATCTTTTCACCAAATTATCTAAGAACCTTTTCAATAAAACTCACTCAAAAACGAAAGTCTGTATCAATTTGACGAAACTTCATTAAAACCTTAAACCAACAAAAAAAGAGGAGAAACCCTCTTCTTAGATGTGGTGGAATCGATTCTAAGATAAAAACAATCTCTGCAGAAACATCGATTCCCCAAATTGACGGAACGTTGGGTTTTACATTCGAATCTCAATATACGAATATCTCTTTGTGCTTGAGACAGAAAGATTCGCTTCGACGAAGCACGAAGAAAGCATACATAGTGTCGCTGCCTCTAGCAACGACACCGTGGTCAAGTCTGCCAACTCGTAGTTCACGTGTCATCCTTCGTGTTACCGACGGTGTCGTCAAGCGCCCCAACGACATAAGTGTCATCGATCAAACGAGTAAAATAGGGGTGTCGTCCCCTCAATTGACGACACCAATCACATTTTGATAAATAGTTGCACCCGAGCCTATTTATGTATATTGTGAAATATATTTATATATTTTAGTAAAAAACCCGTATTATTTTACATTTATCATTATAAAATTATATATTTATAAATATATATATATTTACTCAAAACTTTTAATATATCATTTAAATAATTATAAAATAAAAAATATAAATATTATATTAATATTAACTGACACTAACTAATTTGTCATATTTTACATTTTATAATAGTAATAATAAAATAGAAAAAAGTTCTTTAGGTATAGTTGTAAGATATGGAAAGAGAGAAAAAAAAAAATATTACTTTTGACAAGTGTCCCATTACCCCCAAACTAGTGGGGTATGAATCGAACCTGTGCTTGCCACATATTTGGGTATTTCGACCCCCTCCAATCTTTGTTTCTTACACTAATGAAGTTTAATAAATTTATTAGTATATCATTTTAATATAAATTAATATCCTATTTATTATTATTTATAAATATATTTATGATTGTATATTAATTAAAAAAAAGATAATAGAAAATTGATTATTTAATAATTTAATGTTTTTATTTAGGGAAGGTGATATAAAGTGTTTTTAAATATAAATTCTATGAAATAAACAAAAAAAAAAAAAACTATTTTAACTATAATTTGGAATTTCTGTTTAGAATATCAGTCTTTATCAGATGTTAATGCTCTTTTGTGTCAAAAGAAGTAACAATCAATGGCAAACTAAGAAAAAACAAAAAAGAAAGAAAAAATGTCAAAATTGTGGGCTGTTTGAAGAGAGAGAGCTTCTTTTTATGAGAATTCCAGTAAACTAGGTCTAATGTTTGAGTAAAATTATTTTTTAATAATATTTTATATTAAAGTAAACAGGACTTAATATAACATGCCTTCATTTCCTTTACAATATTTATGCATGTGGTAAGATGATTAGAGGGAAAGGCAGTAATACAAATAATATATATGTGATATGACTCGTTCAATTAATTTCAAATAGAACAATTTTGTCAATTTAAATATAAGTATATTTTTCTTTTCTTTTTTTTTTGTTTTTTAATTTCTACTAGTATCAAATTATACCCATAGTTAAAATTAGAAGTAATTGATGAAATGATTACATACTTCAAATTAAGAAAAAGCACAAAGCAAGATTAATGACTTTGTCATCTCTATATCCCAAATTGTCATCCCATTCATTTAAACACCCATCCAGTATATGAGAAAATGATTAAATGAAAATGAAAATAAAAATGAAAAGATAAAAAGCTATCTAATCCAAGACAATCCATAAGGCCATGTTTGTTAACTGGATAAAAACGAGGGATTGGAGTAAGCATCCGTGGGATCCAGTTTGTAACATGTTTGTTTAACAAAATAGTTGAAGGATATTGAATCCCAAACGAATTCAACATCCGGTAAAATGGTCGACAAAAAAATTCCACGGAAGGTGTGGTATTGGGAATGAAGAGGTAAGGGATTGGGTATACCCACCTTTGGATTTGTTTTTTGCCAAAATTCAAAGGATCAAAATTATTTCCTATCATATTACATGTCAAATGTCATCTTTTATCTCACTTTATACCCCACCAACCAAACACTAAAATTATAAACCTACATAAAAAAATAATCCCATATATTATCCTACAATATTACTTATATCCCATCATCCAATCTCTCACTCAAACATAGCCTAAGAGTAATCTTAATCCCTACTTGTATCATTTATGTTAGAATATTATTATTATTGTTGTTGTTATTGTTGTTCTTCTTCTTGTTCTTCTTCTTGTTCTTGTGGTGCTGGTTATTGTTGTTGTTACTGCTGTAATAAACAATTTGTGATCAAAATAATAATTTTAATTTTGTATTATTTGACATTATGTTAACGTATCTACTGATATGAATTTGAGAGCTTTTAGAATAAATTCTCATTATATAGCAAGCATTATGGGCCGATTGGATGACTTAATCAGGTGGATGGGCTAACTTGATTGGTTAGAAGTCTGGAAAATCCAGAATGGATGTTTTGATCATCTAATCAAAATTTGACTTGGTAAAGGACCTCATTGAATGGATACTCGCTGGATAGGCCATTAGTCTACTTTTCAAGATTGGTTGAAAACGTTCTAAATGTAGAGCTTGCTAAGAGCTCACTCCAACAAATAGCGCAATGATTCTAAGAAACCTGTGTGTTTTGGAATATTGCAATGCATAGGATTGAGCCTTGACTATTTAAAGAAGCATTCCCGTAAGATTTTTGTTGAGAGAAAAAATTACGTAATAAGTATAAAGTTTTATTGAGATTTCTCACATCTTATAGCTAAAGATTTATTCTTATACAATACTAAGGTAGTGTTTAGAGTGATAAAAAACAAAAAAAAAAAAATGTGATTTTGGGTATTTAAGAGCGTTTGGTGTTTTTTTCAAATTACATTTTTTAAAAATGAACAGTGCCAAAACTATTAAAACGGTTTTTCAAATCCGTTCTAACGGATTCAAAAAATATTTTTTCTCTCTTAGAACAGTGCTATATGGATCAGAGTGTTGGGCAGTAAAGCATAATTATGGTCAGAAGATGGCAGTTGCAGAGATGAAAATGTTAAGATGGATAGTGCGGGATTACAAGGAAAGATAGGATTATGATCGAGGAGATTAGGGGCAAAGTAAGAATAGCACCGATTGAAGATAAAATGAGAGAAAACTGATTAAGATGGTTTGGCCATGTTAGAAGGCGTCCAGCAGAGGCACCTGTTAGAAGGTGTGAAAGTGTGGAGATTGCCAAGAGTAGGAGAGGTAGAGGAAGACCCAAGAGAAGCTGGAAAGAAACCAATAAATATGAACTGACCTACTTAGATTTATCGGAGGACATGCCCCTAAACAGATCTAATTGGTGTCGACAAATCCATATAGCCGACCCCACCTTGTAGAAAAATGCTTGGTTTGGTTTGGTTTGATTAGAACAGTGCCAAAACCGTTAGAACGGCCTTCTAAATCCGTTATAACTGATTCTATACCAATAAACCGTTAGAACAGTTTATCCAAATTAGTTATAACTGATTTTAAAAAATGGAGATAAATTTGTGGCAATGATACTCATTTGAAAGTTTTCAACGTGAAGGACATGATTGTGAAAAAAAAATTTTCACACTCGGTTAATCTCGCTACGAATTTTTCATTTTTTTAATGAAATATTAAAATTTTTTGAAAGTAGTAAAGGAGGGAAAAAGTAAAAGTGTGTTAGAGAATTTTAGTAATTTATAAAAGTTATTGGAGTTTTATAGCACTCCAAACAGTATTTAAGTGTGATCTTAAAGAACTTGAAGATTAGTATTCTACTTGACGTGGTTCATTACATATGTGAAAAGGTGTTCATCACAAGGGATAATGCGTGCAGTTGGCGCATGACTGATCAGTCGTACTATGACTTTAACTTAAATTAGTGCTAATATTACAATTAGTTCCTTAATTTACAATCGTGACACATAATTTGAGTTTTGAGATGTCACAGATAGGCAATCTCGAGTTGTCCAACATAACTCAACACCTATGCCTATGAATGACTACTAAGAAAATTATCTTAGCTGACAGGAATCTCTGACCTATTCAACCTAAGTCAGCACTTGTACCTAAGTCCAAAATAGTTTTTGGCAGATGCATATTTATGGGATTGGTTGATTTAACTATTTTGATAAGTTTTTCAAAATATTTTCATCCTCCCACAATTAGAAAACAACTTTCTAACTGTTTTTGCAAAAAAAAAAAAAAAAAAAAAAATGAGAAGCGTTTTTTTCCTAAAATTTAAGGATTTTATAATAAACAATATTTAGAAAAGTTTACCCTTTCAAAAATTATCTTTCTCATATTTTTCAAGAAATAAACATGACTTAAATTAAACTATTTTTTTATCGATTCAATTGTTAATATTTAAAATCAAACTGAATCAAATTAATCCAAAACTCAAACCAAATTTTAAAATTTAATTTAGTAAAATTCTGTAATTCACTTTAATTCATTTTTACTCACATCTAATCCAGGATCCGTCTTACATCCAATGTATGATTATGGCGTAACAATGATAATGGTTAGCATCTTTTATGCGTATATATCTAATCTTTATAATATAAGTGGTACTGAAAGTTAAACTTTCAATATTCATGTTTTGACATTTTCTTTCCTTTTTGCCCTTTGATTTGAAGTGTGAAATGATAATTTTATCCTCCAGACACATGAAGGTGTGCTTGGTTATGGTTGAGTCACGATCATCGTTTTTTTCTCCCTCTCCCTAATAGCATCGTTTCCCCCAAGTCTTTTTGATATATATATATATATATATTTTCTAATTTTGACGTTTTTCATATTTAAGGTTTATTATCATTTTATCTTTTTTATGCCTTTTTCATTTTTTTTAGAGTTACATTTTTTTTTTAAATTTATTTAGGTTGTCTTTTTATTTTTTTTAGAGTTACGATTTTTTTCTATTTCTATTCTATCTTACATATATAATTTTTTTTTAGAATTTCAACAATCTTTTCGGTCCAATTATTTATTCAATGTTGCCTTTACATCTACTAAAATTGTCCTTTGCATATTTTGAATATGCTTATTTACGATTTTATGATTTTTTTGATCTATTATTTTTCAATTTTGCCTTAATTTTTATTTATATCTATCAAAATTATCCTTAGCATATTTTGAATATGTGTATACATCTTAATGTTTCTTAATTGTATCATAAAATCAGTTTTGTTAAATATTTTTTTATAAAAAAATAACATGAAAATTAAACCAAAAATTGTCTTCTATATTCATTTTTTTACTCACATATTTGTATCTCTCCTTCTATATAAAAAAATGAGAGAAAGGGATAGGAATTCAAAACTTTTTCACTTGATTAAACTGTGTGTAGATTAAGATTTTGTTGCGAGAAAAAAATAAGATAGGAATTCAAAATTTATTCACTTGTCTAAGTTATGATATGAAATGGAAAGAAAAATGTGTGAAATTTAAAAAATTAAAATCAATTTAATTTAAAGAATTTAGTATAATAATTAATACCTTTTATTTTTTTTTTTGAATTCATTCGGATAAAGGTATATACTTCAGATTTTATGTTTTTATTTCATTTTTTCATATCTTTTTTTTAATATTTTCACTTTATTTGTTTTTGCACCAAATTCTTACTCTAAATACATTTTTTTTAAGGAGTTTTAGATTTATTTTAGAAACCTCAAATATTTTTTCATTAATTATTTTTTCCTCTTTCTTTTTATTATTTTAATTATATTATCGAATTTTCTTTTCTATCTCACTCGTGTCTTTATATATCTCTCTTCTTAAAAGAAGTAGGAAGGAATATTGATTTAAAATTCATTCCTTTGTTTGGGTTATGTTGAAAAGAATGAATAAAAGTTAGGAAATTAAAATTAACTAGTTTAAAAAATTAATATATTGATGAATGTTTTTATTTTATTATATTTTTTAATCTATCTAAATAAGAATAAAATATTTCTTTCTAATCAATTTTCTTCCTATCTTTTTATTATTTTATTCAATGTGTCTCTTTTTTTAAACAACAATTTTAATATTTTCAAGGGGTTTTTTTTTAATCAATAACTTTTCAAGGGAAAAAGAATGAGATGTGAATTTAAAATTCCTCTTATTTAAATTATGAAAGAAAATACAAAAAAATGCATAAAAATTAAATTAAAAAATATATTGATGAACAATTTTCATTTTATTGTATTATATTTATAAATTCATTCAAATAAGGATATTTTTGAGATTTTATATTTTTTATTTTCTTGCATATTCTATTCTATTTATTTATTTTTATTTTCTCTCACCAATTTTTTAATTCTAAATACAATTTTAATATATATATATATATATATATCTTAGATATTAGCACGGGCAGGGTTTTACTATTGTGTGTGTGTATATATATATATATATATATTATTATTTATATGCACACATTGCATTCTTCATTTCAAAAGAGCCGTATGCAAACCTTCTTAGGAAAATCCATGTGAATCGAAACGATGGCTCGAATCATTGCGCGTAAGAACCTGTGTGACAAGCCCATCAACAAATCGTAGAGAATTGGCGAGCCCAGTTAACTGTACATGGGCCCGATCTATCGCTGCCACATTGTTGTCCTAGCTTCCAGATTCGATATCCAAAAGCATTGGACCACTTAGGCTTACAGGGTTGGGCCTTTTTCTTTTTTTCGTCTTGTATGATACATATATATATATATATACATATATATATTTTGGTCATAGAAATGTAATTTTATTTGTTTTTTATTAATAACTTTTAGAGATGTTACTCATATTTATAAAAAAAAAACAAATGCATAAAAATATGAGAATCACGTACGGATTAAAAAATTAATTTTTTATGTGTGAAATTTTCATTTTTAAATATTTTTCATATATTTTTCAAATTATGACACTGTGCTAGAAAAATATCAAAAAAATAAAATAAAATAAAACTTTTGTAAAAATAAAATCATCTGAGGTTAAAAAAATAATTGAAAAAAAAAAGCTAATAACTCTTTATTTTATCAAACAATGCCTTAATTTAAGTGGGTTGTAGAGTAAAGCTAGATAAGTTTCAAAAATAAAAATAAAAATAAAAAGAACCCGTGAGGCTACCATCAAAATTAATGTCAGGCCAATAATAATTCGATAAAAAAATTTAAATATATTCATATATATTTTTTAAATTAAAAATTTATAAATATATTTAAACTGTTAAATTTATTATCTAGATTAAGCAATCACTGAACTATATTTAAATAAAAATTGGTGGGCCAGATAAACTATATTTGGTGATTGGTCAAACATAGGTGGGCACAACTTTTCACTCCCGGAATTAGGTGTAGGAGATGTGCATCCAAGCATCTAAACCTATGAAATTGGAAATATATTACCTTTTTAATTTAATTTATTTAAATTTCTAAATTTAATACCTCGTCGATATTATATTCCATCACAATTCAAATAAGAGAAAAAATTTTGAGCGTTCATTATTATTATTATTATTTTTGACAAATCCTTATTCTAACTACAGTTTAAGATTAAAGAAATTATTAATAGAATCGCAATATACAATTGTTTAATTCCAATTATTGTTTGGTAGTGTTGTACTATTATGGGATCTATTTGAGGTAACAAAAAAAATTATGAAAAACGATGAAAAATATTGAAGAATTCTAAAAATTATTTACTTTTTATCTTGTTATATGAATTACGGATCTACATTTTATTTCACTTTATTTTATTTTATTTCTCTTTTTGTCATTCTAAACGCACCCAAAATTGTGTAACTCTAATACCAATAATTTGTGCAGCACTCGTACTAAGACTCAGTTTATCAACAGTTGAGATAAAACAACGTTGGGGTATCCTAAGCATTCCTCAATAATTTATTAGATAATAAATACAAACATTTAGGTTGTAACTCTCAACCTTTGCTTTTTACTTGTTTCGAAAACCTTGCTTTAGGAATTAATTTATTTTTGAATAGACTAAAATTTGTGCTCCCATCTTTTACATCAAACTTTGGTTTCTAAAAGTTTTCAATTGTAACCCTAAACTCATTGTCCTTCTAATAGTTCATTGTAAGTTGTAACGTGTCTTTTTCCTTTAAACTTTTCCTTCCTTGACAGTCAACATTGAATAACTCGTCTTTTCTAATCTCTGACAATCTTATACGATTGCGTAATCTACTATTTTTAAAGCTTTAAAATAATATCAAAAGATTATAAAGTAGCATAAAATCGTATTACAAATCCAATGGATTAGATGGGATGGTCTTGAGTTGGGACTTAGGAGCTTACCACCTCAAAATCTCAAGTTCAAGTCTCCTCTCTAGCAAAACTTGTGCCAGTCTCCCGGACGCAAAGCGTTGTAAAGGTTGGTCGGATCGGCCTCCTTGGCTGGACGAACCGTATCCAGGTCTTGGGTGTGGGTCGGACTCCCCGCCGCTACGCGAGTCCGCGATTTACCGCTACACATGTTGAGGGGCCGATATGTGTGGCACAAATCAAAAGAGATTCACTCTCTAAGAGTTTGGCATAAGGAGTGAAACTCTCGAAGTCAAATCTTTATATATATATATATATATAACTTAGGATAATTACACTTGTTTTTCAAAAACATATTGCTTTCCTTTTAGTTTAAAAATAGACACACATGGATTTGTGGCTTATGAAATCAAAATTGATGAAAGGATAAATATTTACATGAAAGAATAATAAAACATATAGATAAAAATATATCTTTACATCACTTTTTTTTACACTAAAATTTGATTTCCATTTTAGAAGATGTAACTTTTAAGTTTATTAATTGCATTCATTAAAAAAAAAAGAAAGAAAAATTGAAAAACTCATGTTCATTAGGTAAAAGTTATCTCTTTGGGTAAAAAAATAACTGAAAGAGTTGATTTCTTTATTTTATCTAACTTTTACCCAAGCAAATGTGAATTTTTCAAATTATTTTTTATAAATGCGATTAACATTGCTAAAAGTTATAACTTAAAATTAAATTTTGGGAAAAAAATCATATGAGGCAAAAAAATACAAAGGACAAAAGAAAATACTTTTTTTAGCCAAACGAAGCCTAGGGCTTTGTTTTAAAGTGAGAATTTTGTGAGGAAAAAGAAAAGGAAAGGGAAATAGAAATGACGAAGAAAATATAAAATTTCAAATTCATATCTTTGTATAAATAGATTCAAAAAATGTAACAAATAAGATAAACATTCATCAATATATTACTTTTTTAATTTAATTAATTTAAAATTTCTAAGTTTAATATCTTATCGCAATTATATTCCATTATAGTCAAAATATGAGAAGAAATTTTGAGTGCTTATTATTTTTTATTTTTATTTTTTGACGAATTCTTAAGGATGGGTCTATTTGTACTCTCAGTATAAATTTTTACACTTCATTTTTCTTTTTCATTAAATAAAATTATACAACTATCCTCAATCTTCTAATAAAATATGTTACATTATTTTAATATCATAAATATTTTTCTATAAGAATGAGGGTAATTGTATAATTTTATTTAATAAAAAAATAACATAAAGTGGAAGAATTCATTTGTAGAATATAAATAGATCCACCAAATTCTTAATCCAATTGCCGTCTAAAATTGAGGAAATGGTTAATAGAATCCCAATATACAATTGTTTAATTCCAGCTATTGTTTCGTAGAGTTGTACAATTATAATTGCATAACTCTAATACCATTAATTTGTGCATTTTGGTTTGAGAAATAAAAAAGTTAATTTTTTTTTGTATTTGAAAAGAAAAAAAAAATTAATTTTTTAGTAGGTAACTTTTTAACTTTTTATTAATTTAATATTTTTATCCTTAAAGATTTAAAAGAATATTAAAATGTAAGATGATAAATTTGATCATTGTAGAAAAAATCAAAAAATTAGTAGTTGGTAGCTTACTACGGGTTCCCAAACAGAACCTTAGACTCAGTGTATCAATAATAGTCGGGATTAAACGGCGTTGGAGTGCCCTAAGCATTTCTCAATAATTTATTCAATAATAAGAGGGTGTTTGGCAACTCAAAAATTAGTAAAAAAATACCAAAAATTGATTTTTGTGTGTTTGGTAAAACCATAAATTTTGTCACTTTTTTTATTTGCTACAGTAAAAAGTATCACTCCATAATTACAACTTTTTTGATTTGCTACAGTAAAAAATATACCAAACACCAAAAAAGTTATAACTTTTTTACTTTGCTACAGTAAAAAATTTATCAAACACTCAAAAGTTATTAAAAAAATACTAAAAATTCCACTTAGTTCAACCAAACACATAAAAAAGTACAAAAAAACTACCAAAACTTAAATTTTTTTTTAACTTCCAAACACCCTTTAAATACAAACATTTAGGTTGTAACTCTCAACCCTTGCTTTTTACTTGTTTCGAAAACCTTGCTTTAGGAATTAATTTATTTTTAAAGAGACTAAAATTTGTAACCCCATCTTTTACAACAAACTTTGGTTTCTAAAAGTTTTCAATTGTAACCCTAAACTCATTATCTTTCTAGTTCATTGTAAGTTGTAACATGTCCTTTTCCTTTAAACTTTTCCTTCCTCAGCAGTCAACATCGAATAACTCGTCTTTTCTAATTTCTGACAAGATTGCATAATCTATTATTTTTTAAGTTTTAAAATAACATGAAAAGATTCTAGAGTACCATAAAATCGTATTATATATATATATATATATATATATATATATATATATATATAACTTAGGGTAATAACACTTTTTTTTTTTAAACACATTACTTCCCACTAATTTAAAAATAAACCCACATGGATTTGTGACTTATGGATTAAAATTGATTAAAGGACAAATATTTACACGAAAATAAAAAAATTAAATTATATTTTTATATTAAAATAAATTATTATTTTATTTTTTTTACAAGGACTTAACTTATCTATATTTTTTTAAATAATTGGTCTGTTTGGTAGGACATAAATATAAAAAATGTGACCAAAAGATACAAAAAGTTATCAATTTCTATCAAACTTTACAAATTTAAATACTCGTGCACGAATGACATCTGTGCAGTACTGCCAGACTTTGCTGGACAATCCAAACTCAAACATCCGTTGGAACGGATCGTTTATGGCTGTTCCAACGGTTTTCGCTTTTCTTGACAACTGTAACTGGCAGGAGCAACTGACAAATTGATCAGTCTAGTTGGTTTGAATGTACGTAAACAACCTATTCCAACGTTACTTTTGGTGAATCTTCAAACGTCAAAAAGTATTTGACACATTACACTTTTTTCATTTTTTCGGTACTTTTTCATGGTCCAAACGGGCCCAATGTCATTCGAAAGACTATATATGTATATATTTTTCGATAAATAACTATATATATATATATATATCTGTGTGTTTAAATGGCAGGTGTGACATAGTTAAATTTAATATATTTTTAAAAATTTTAAACCCTAAACAAAATTATGAGTGGGTTATATATTAATTTTTTAATTAAAAAATAATATATTTATTATTCAAACAAAAAATGAGTAAATATAATTACCCAAAAGTTATAATGTTTGTGATCCTTCTAGTTGAACAATAGTAGCCTAGAACAAGTTGATAAAACCTTTAATCCGTTTATTTATTTATTTATTTGATTAACCTGCCACAATGCTGCCTTTTGAACCGACAATTGCTAGACCCGAGACCGAGAATCCCGGTCTAAGGATATTTGTATTTTAATAGCTTTCGTAAGTGGTAATAGCCTAGGTTTAGGAATTAGGCGCCACAATTGAGAATATTGAATCATTAGTTAGTCAATACCTACCGTTTGTGCTTGGTTGGAGTATTATGGAGAAAGGGCCGGATTAGGAACCTAGGATTGACAACCCCGAGTTATGAGTTAGGTGATAGCGGAGATTGAACTAGTAAATTAAAATCAAACGATTTTAATATATTTATTTTTTAATTAAAAAATATCCATCCTTGTTTAATTAAAAAAATGTGAATTTATTTAGACCGATGATTTCTAATGTTTTTAATATATTTATTTTTTAATTAAAAAATATCCATCCTTTTTTAATTAAAAAATGTGAATTTATTTAGACCGATGATTTCTAATGTAGGAAAATAATCAATTGTGCGCCACATATGTTATTAATTGTGTGTTATAAGCCATCATAAAGATTTAGCCCATTTAAAGTGGTCCGATAAGGTTTAAAAGTTTTGAGTTTTATAACCTCTCATATTGTATTGGCTTTTATAATGTGTAGATACTTAAACCCATATTTTTATTTTATGATGGGTCAAATAGAAGTGGGGCTTTTACTATTAATATAAATAGGTTATGGTCCCCAGGTCATACATAGGGTTTTCTAATCAATCTGACATCTCATCATCAGAGAGAATTAGGAATAGAAACTACCGTATAGACTTGGAAGATCAGAAATTATAAAATTACAACTATAGATACAAGTACGATTCCGTAATAATTTATTTTGTTTGTGATTCAATTGTCTACGGTTCCGATGTTACCGAACTAAGATCTGCTTGGCTGCCAGTCTCTCCTTAATTGGATTAACTATTTTGTGAGTCTGCATGATTAGACATTTGATTAAGCAAAAGTAATTTAAAATTTTGAATGGAATCGCATATTGTTGGGGGCATCAATCTTACTTATTCGTAGTAATTATATTAATTAAAGACAAATCTAAATTTTGTAAAATAAATAAAATAATTTTTTTTAATATTATAAACAAACCTTTAACATTCTATAAATCGAGTTCTGTTTTGTAGTAATATTTGAAGGCAATTTTCTAAATTTTAACCATATTTAAATTCATACATTTTTAAGAAGATTGAACTCTTTTTGAAGAATTCATGATCGGAGCAACAGTCTACTTAATTTTTAATTAGATACATCATATGCAATTCAAACTTTTTTAATTATTAAATTTATAACATGAGCATTACAATGACCATAAAATAATGCATTATCTAAAGATAGTTAAGGAATAACACTAGTCAGATGACTTACATAACCATCATAATATAAAACACTTTTTTAATTAAACCTCATAATATAAGTCTATTCATATCACCCGTAATATAGCCAATATATAGGAACACAATTAATTTAAATGAAATATCAAATTATCATCAATATAGTGAGAAGTTTTGCATTGATATTCAATATCTCGATATGATTTTCATATGTTTGATGTTGAGCAAAAATTTTTCCTCAAAATTTTTAAATTTTAATTTTAATTATTATTTTTTTGGTAACTTGGAACCCTACTAATTTATTGCAACCCTCAACGAACCGTGTAAACAATAGATAAACCGGAGGCTCGCGCAATACCCCACAAACTATGCGAACCAGTTAAGTTTAAGATTCACACCTTGTATGAGTACCTCCAAAATTTGTTGGGGCTTAGAGTCGAACTCTTGACCTCCTAAGAACAGTTGGTTAATTCTAATTTTAATTACTTTCTTATAGGCTTTAATTTTTTCATAATATGACTTTTGGAAATATTTATGGAGAATGATGATATTATTGTATAAAAATTTTTTTAATAAAATTTTTAAAATTTCTATTTTGCTTATAATAAACAGTTAGTTACTTTTTTTTTTACCAAAAAAAAGTAATGTATCTAACAAAATTATTTTTCACATTAAAAGGATCATAAGAAAAAAAAATCCTTGAATTACAATAAAAATGTTGACTCGATTATTATGTGAGTGTTTTTTTTCTAGCAATATGCTTTCTTAAATGACTCGAATCCTTATTAGGTCTACCCTCTAATAAGTCACTGCAAAAATTGTACTTAATCTTGTGCATTCTATTATCATATATAATTTTTGTAAAATGTTGCCATATTTTTTGAAATATTTGTATGTGATGACGGTGTACCAGCATTGCTAGCATTTGAAGGGGTGAGAATTTCTCTACCATCACTACAAGTGGGGGAGATAATTGAGCCCCGATTCTCAAGGTTTAAAAACTACTTAATTATTCCTATAATTCATGGTAAAAAATAATAATAGAAAAATAAAATTAATATACTAGTAATTAAAAAAATAAATATAATTGCCAATTAAAATTAAATTACTAATTAAAATTTTGAATTTTTAAATTTAAAAAAAGAGGGATCATTTGACCTTAAGCGAATTGAGACTTAAGAAGATGGAGACTCGAGAGATTTGAGAGAGTGTATGAATTGTGTGGGCTATGAAGTGAGATTAGTAGGGTATTTATAGAAGAAGAGATGGGGGTCAAATTATAATAAAAAAATTTGGAGTATCAATTAGAATAGAAGAAAAAATTATAAACAGTTTAATGATTATTACACTACTGGGAGGGGGAGAGAGGGGGGTGGGGAAAGGGGAAAAAGAAAAAAGAAAAAGCAAAACGGTCATTAGATTGTTATGAGAGAGAATTGCCATAGAGCTAGACTTGATTGCATTATCCTTGATGTCCATGTTATAGGTTTAGAACTCAACATCGATGGTTGTCCTCGAGCACATTTTATATTCGTTCTAAATCAACTAAATCGATGTTCTAAATTCAATACCAAAATATCAATTGGAAGACTTGGTCAAGTAGGTGGCCATGGAGTTGTCAAATGCTATGATAAAAAAAAATTTGGAAAAAATAGATTATCGGATAATAAATTTCAGGTACAGATCTAAGATTTATAATTAGTAGGAATAAAAATTTAATAATAATGGAAGTAAAAATAAAATTTTCAGATAAATGAGAGCAAAATCAATAAAATCTTAGTGTAATTACAATTCTCCTCTTGGACTTTTGGTACATTCATCCCTAGCGGATTTCGAATATAACCAAATTTTAGAGTTCATTTATATTCCTATGTTATTTTTTATGTTATTGTAAATTAATTTGAGAAAAACTCTTTCAATATTAAGTTAAAAAAAGAAACTAGTTTTAAACACATTTTCAAACTCTTTAAATTTTTTTACCCAAATTTAAACCAGTAGATTTGGCACAATACAAAAATTTACTTTGACCCCTAAAAGAAAAGCCTAACCGGTCATGATTTTGTTCTGCCACCCCGAAGGAAAAAGTAATAAAAACAAAGAGGTTTCTCATTGAAAAATATTTTAATCTAAGAAAGGAAAATTTGGCGTGGTGGCATGCAAAATTTGATGTTGCAACATGAAAATTTGACACATTGTCTCAAGTCTATGTATAACCACAATGCAAAGTATTGTGATATTCATACCTGGTTTAAGTATTTTTGGATGTCAAGAAATAATTCAGTTCATTTGAGCCTCCAAAACAATCTTACAAAAAGTTACTGAATGGTGTGATTCATGATGCACGTAATAAAATCTCCTGTGCAAGTGTTCCACACAAATCCCACTATTTTCCCTTTTATGGATGAACTTGTAAGGAAAATAAGCAAATTAAGATGAGTGATTAGCAAGATGTTACTGGGTGAGAATATTCCGTTGAAGAATTTAGTGAGAGAGCCAAATGACTTAGTGAGAGAGAAGTCAAGAATTTGATTTAGATAGAACATATCTCTTTTGTCTAAATGCCCTCTTCAATAGAAAGGAAGAGGACGGTTGGTAATAATTACTCTAATACTCCTAAAAGTCTCCTAAAAAGTTATGTGGCTCACTAAATTAATAGCCATGTTTTCCTTTCAATAGAAAGGAAGAGGACGATTGGTAACGATTACTCTAATAGTCCTAAAAGTCCCTTAAAAAAGTTACGTGGCTCACTAAATTAATAGCCATGTGCTTATTAAACTGGGGCATAAAAGTGAGGTCTACGTTTCATGTCTAAGATAATCTTAGCATATGAGTCAATTAACGAGATAAGTGATTAGCGAGATGTTACTGAGTGAGAATATTTTGGTGAACAATTTAGTGAGAAAGTCAAATGAATTAGTGAGAGAGAAGTAAAGAATTTGATTTAGATAGAACATATCTCTTTCGTCTAAATACCCTCTTCAATAGAAAGGAAGAAGACGGTTAATAATGATTACTCTAATACTCCTAAAAGTTCTCTAAAAAAATTACGTGGCTCACTGAATTAATAGCCATGTGCTTATTAAACTATGGCATAAAAGTGGGGTCCACGTTTCATGTCTGACATAATCTTAGCATACGAGTCAATTAACTCCGTATTTTATGAAAAATTTATTATAATATATGTATATATTCTTCAATCCCATAAATTTATCTTTCATTTGCCTATAATACTAGGTTGGTCTGAAATGGGGGTGCACGTGAGGTGCAGTTTAGTGACTTGCCAACCTAATTGCTATGCTTTAACTGGTAGAACAAGTGATCAAATTCTAGTGGTGCATACTTCAATTTACATTCTTACCTTATCTTTCATGTGAAAGAACTGTAAATGGTAATAAAAAAAATAATCAATTAACAAATTTATTTAGAAACATCTAATGATAAAAATTAGAGACTATGCTGACATTCCATGCATATATGTGCCTCCCACGTGTGGGACTCAATTCTAGTTAAAGTATTTGGCATTTACTCTAGGTTTGTTTGAAGAGAAGGCGGAAAGGATGAGGGACCACCCAAAAAAAAAAAAAAGGAAAAGAGAAGGGATTTATGCATTTTTATTTACTTAGTTTGGAAAGAAACAATAGAGGAAAATAGAGAGAGAAATGAGTTTCTCCGCTCGTTAGAACTTATCTTTTTAATTTCTATTGAAAAAGAGAAGAGAGAAAATAAGGAGGGGAGAGAGAGAAAGATAATATAGAGGGGAGAAAGAAATATAGAGCGAAAACAACGAGGGAATAATGGTGGGTTTCCCAATTTTTAAAATAATTTTTATGTAAAATTTAAATGATAATTAATATACAAATAAATTTTTTTCATACATTTTTTCTCTTTTAACCAAACAAATTCAAAAAATAGACTTCTTTTCCTAACAAAAAGAATGAATATCTCTCATTTTCTGTACTTATACTTTTTTTTATTTTTATCAAATGAAAGATTAAACAAAATATTAATACTTTTCTATTACTTTTACCAAACGAAAGATTAAATAAAATATTATTAGTGCACTTACGATCGATTATGAATGAAGCAACTACTATCTCTCGTCATTTTGTTTATATAAGCTCTATTTTTATTTTTTTTTGTTTTAGAAAAAAAATATCATTTTAAATAATTAATGGTGTTAGAAATTAACATCACCCAAATTCATAAATTTAGTCGAGGATATTTTTTCCAAGTGAGCTTACCGCCTTGTCCGTGGTTCCAACTTTCTCCTGAGACAAAATAATGAGATGACCTAGGATCCATCTAACTAAAGCGGATGGTCCGAGAAATCCGATCCGGGTCTGAGTCCATTAGCGCCGACAGGAGTCCAGATCGCTGTCGGGTCGGACACATGTCGGTACCACCGAGACAGGCAGGCAGGTCCCAAATCTCAACAACCCTCTTACTATCCGCCGGAGACGACAGACCCACCAAGCATTTAAGCAGAGTATCAAACACCCAACACCCATACTTCTCATTTAATGCGACGTGGGACCCACAGGCGCACTTGATTATCATTATCCCATTGTAGGTCCACGTGTCAAAATCATGATAGTGGATGAAAGCTTTTAATTTTCCCTTTTTGGCAAGTTGCATGAACCTTTGTCAAAGGACCTGTTCCAAGTGGTAAAAGTTAGTATTTTTTTATACGTCGCTGTCTTATAATTCCTGTAATAACTAAGAAATTTAAATTTTATAAAAAATTAGAGTTATAAAAATTAATATAAATTTATAAAAATTATAATTTCATAATTTATATAATAAGTAAATAATTTAAATTTTATAAAAATTTAGAAAAAATTTAAAATTTTATAAAACTCAAAACACACCCTTTCAATTTTAAAAAAATTTACAAAAAATACTCAAATAGAAAGTATGTGTTTTTGTATATTTAAACTTTATTTTAATTACCCAAAAAAAAAACTTTAATTTCATCCCCCCATTACCAAGAGCATTAAAATTGATTGAATTGAAAATCTATTTATCCGTGATTTAGTTCAAAGTACTGAGTTAATGCTGAGTGATAATTCAACTAGTAAAATCTTGAATTTTCATTAATTCTAAATTAAAATAAAGATAGATTTATTATATGTGATTATAAGGTTCATTTGAGTACCAAAATTAAAAATTACTTTTTTGATTTTTTTTTTCACAAATAAAAAAATACATCCTATCAAAATTATAAATATACTTCCTAAATACTCTTGATTTTTATGCATCCAACTGAATAAAATTGGCATTTTAAAACTAAAAGTCAAAAGTTTAATTCTTAATTTCTTTTTTCTAAACACACCCCAAGTTATTTGCATTAATTTAATGTGCCTAAGAATTGCTCAATGCGATTATAAATAATTTGTATTAATTTATTATGTGTATAAGCATAATATTCATATAAAAAAAATTATTCGGATAACAAGTCAAATATAGGCATATATCTATATTTAAATTACTAAGTTAATTTGGCAAAGTACTAAAGAGTAAATGATTTTTTCTTAGCTATTTTTACGTTTTATATGATTTTTTTTTTATCAAAATTATTTATTCTTCCATTTGACAACTTTTAATTATGTTTGTCACCTTTTTAAAAAAAAATTAAAATGTTTGGAAGTACAAAAATTCACGAACGAATAAAAATTTACTTTTTTCTTTTAATCCGTAAGTGGGTTATTCTATTTTAAGAATTTTTTTTTTTTTGCAATTACTTTTTTGATGGATGTGAATAATGTCAATTATTTTAATTTTTTTTTCAATGTCACTTTTTAACCAAAAATTTAGTTTTATTTTTATCAAGGTAATTACATTTTACCCTGTTGTAGTTTGGATAAAAAAAAAAAAATACACGGCTCCCTCAAACTTAAAAGAATACATATTTACTCATAATTTGGACTTGAGTAAAAAATTACTTAAAAATGTTAAAATTAACTTGATTTGCATCACACGTGTCATATAAATGCACATATAGTCGTCTGACAAATATTGTTAAAAAAATAATAGTAAATTGAGGCTTTTTAAAAAATAAAAAATGATTTCTATGAATATAAAAATAGGTAAAGCATGTTTTAATCTGTATTTTTTTTTGAAATTTATTTTCTCTTAACTAATTATGAATAATAAATTATAAATTTAGGAAAATTTAATAAATTTCGTCAAATTTTACACTCATCTAAATAACAAAGGATTGTTTGGTGACTTCTAAATTAGAAGGGAATTATGTATTTTTAAGTCCAAACCTATAAGGGGGTTAAAGTGTAATTATTATTTTTTGTTTAATAACCTCTTGACATGATAATCATATTTCTCAAAAAAGAAAAAAATAAAAATAAAAAATTCATTCACTCCTCGTTTGGTCTACTAAAGTTTACAAAAACTTACCAATTTCTAACTATTTTTTGTACTTTTTTCTAATTAAATTTTAACACCTATCACATTTATATCATATTTTTCATTTTTACTGTATTTTTTAGCCAAAATTTAACCAACCAAACAGGCCTAAGCGATTTTTTAATTTAAAAAAACAATAACATGCCAAAAAAAAAAAACTACCGAACCAAAAAACAAACGCATTCTCGTGAAATGAGGTATATAAGATAAATACTAGTTAAAATATGTTAATTTATTTTTAAAATGTAAAATATAGTAAATGTGCCTAAAAATAATTAAAAAAAAGTGATATAAACAAAAAGCAAAAGACAACAAATTCCCGTTACCAGGCTCTGTTTGTATGTTCAATTTTCAGTCAATTTTGGTACTTTTTTAGTAAAAATTAGTAGATAAAATTTTTGGCGTATTTAGTAAAACAAATAAAAATTTTTACAATTTTTAAGTATTTAATAAAATAAATAAGAGTTTTTAGTTATTTTTAGTGATTTTTTGTGTATTTAGTAAAAATTTTGATAATTTTTCAATTGAGTTAAAGAAAAATAATCATTAAACCTCTCGTCAACTTAATAAAAATTGATGTGTTGACAATCATCGCATAAGATCCTTAACAATTTTTAGAGTTTTACCAAACACCTTAAACCTTAAAAGTTATTATTATTATTATTATTTTTTTTTTGATTTTCTTTACTCTTTCAAACAAGACCTAAGTTTAGCGTGAGTTGGCTAGTCAATAGAAATAGAAAGTGCGTTTACTACACTAAAAAAAAATATTAAAAATTTTAAATAATTATTATTTATTTTTTATTTTACTGCATAAATTATAAATTTATAAATTTTTTAATTTTACTTTTTTTTTTTTTTTTTGGGTCATTATAAAGCTTCCAGAATAGGCTCCCCCTTGTGGATAACCTCGAGGACGTGGAAAATAAAAGTTAAAAAAAAAAAAAAGTAAAGGGAGAGTCAGAGTGAAAATCCGCAGGCAGGGAGGGGATCCATATCCATATTTGCCACGCGGGGGATTATCTTTCAAGGAGGTGGGGCCCATGTACAATTTGCCAGTCACCAGCATCTGAAAGCGCCAACAAGCACGTGTACCAGCCAGTGACTGTGATGGTTGCCAATCACGTGGTGGGGTGCCACGTGGGATTCTCTTTACATGCTAACTGGGTTCCTGGTATTTATACGGTACGCGTGGGGTCGCCCCTCACTCTCTTAGACTGCGTTTAGACTACTAAAAAAATTTTAAAAAATTTTAAAAATTTTTAAATTTTTCTAATTAAATTTTATTATTTATTAATTTTACGTCACATCAATCTCCTCTTTTGATTTTTTTTAGTTTTTTTGGACCTCCAAACGTCCCCTCATTGTAGTTACCATCTAGGCTTTGTTTAGAATGTTAAAAAATTTTAAAAAATGATAAAAAAATTAAAAAAATTTATAAATTATTTATTTTTTATCTTACTACACGAATTATAAACTTATAATTTATTTTATTTTATCTTACTTTTTGTCACTTTAAACGTACCCAGAATTCGTTTGGAGGGATGATTTGATAAGTTATTTAAATTTTCAGTAATTTTTATGAATTTTTGGTTGTTTGTTAAAAAAATTAAAAAAGTTTTTAAAAATTTTTAATAATTTTGGAGGTACTGTTAGATGCCCAAAAAATTTACTAAAAATTTTTTATTTTTCGAGCTCCAAATAAGCATGAAATCTCAAATATATATCTTAATTTGAATGAATTATAGAATATAATAAAATAAATGCAATTCATCAATAAATTAATTTTTAATTTAATTGTTGTTAATCCTTCAAATTTCATACTTTTTCTCTTTTCTTTTGTTTTTTTTTTTTCAAAAATGAAATAAGGAAATAAATTTTGAATTCTTACACTTTTACCTCTTTGTTCACATCCTCACCCCAAATACATCTTTAAGGTAACAATATTAGATATAACAAGATTATCATTAGATGTGCTTATTTGATTAACTAGATTCGAAAATTGAAAATCTAATTATTTATGTGACATTTGGTTTATTTTTTTATTTTTTGTTTTCTATTTTACATATTTTATGTATTAAAAATCTTCAAAACAAGGATCGAAAACACTCAAAACAACATTTTATCATTTTTCATTTAATGTGTAAACTCATTTTCTGTTTTTTAAAATAAATTTTAAAAATATAAATGACTAAATGCGTTTGGACTATTTTTCTTGTTTTCAAAAGTGTAAAATAGAAAATAAACTTAAAATAGAAAATAAAAAATAAAAAATAGAAAAATAAACCAAGGGTGTGTTTAGAGTTGTATAAAAGTGTATAAATAAACTAAAATTGTAAAAATAATAATATCTCGTAATTCGTGCAGTGAGTTAAGAATTTAAATTTTATTGTCTCGTAATTCATATTTGTAAAGATTGGTAAGATTTTATTTTATTTTGTTTTACTCCAAACGGAGCCCAAGTGACATTTTAAATTTTTTTAGTTTTCTAAAAGAATAACTGAAATCAAACAAAATTACATGAAAATTGAGTTAATTGGAATGATTCGATTTGATTCTGGTTAAACTTGAATTAACTAAAATTCAATATATATATATATATATATATAATTTTATTTTTTTATAAATTTATTATTTTATTTTCTAAAATTATATTATATAAATAAATATAGAATTTATAATTTTTTATACAAAATTATTAATATATATTTATATTTAATTTCTAATTTGGCTTTCGGTTATTTCAGTTTTTCGCGTGCAAAAACTGAAACCCAACTAAATTTTACTTTTCGTCTAAAAAATAATCAAACCGAGAACCAAACAACCAAGCGGAATTAATTGGAAATCAAAAAATTTTTTTATTCGATTTTGAGTTCCGCTTCGATTTTTCTCACTCCTAATTATTATTGACACAAATATAAAATTATTAATAAAAATATAAACACGATATAATACAAATATGTTAATTCAAAGTTAATATGATCTGAATTAATTTTAAAATATATTAATAATTTAACATATTTGTTAATTTTTTATAATATTTAATTATAAATATAAATTGACATGAGACCACCTGAAAGAACATAAATTGGGAATTTGACTGGCTTGTCACCCCTATTAAAACATGAAGTTTTGTTTGACTTAAGGCTTGTGTTCAATTTCAAAACCCCTTTTTTTTTTTGGGATGAACATAAATTGTGAATCTAACTGACTCACTCCTATTAAAACATGAAATTTTGTTTGAGTTAAGGCTTATATTCAATTTTAACCACTTATTATTATTATTATTATATTATTATTATTATTATTATTATTATTTTATTTAATCTGGAGGGCCTGAAGTTAAATAAAGTCCGTTTATTTTTTGGAAAAATTGATCTAATCAATCAAATTAAAAATTTAACTTTTTATCTTTTTGAAGAGTAAATTAGTAATTATATTAAGAATTCAAAAGGTTCGATAAAGATACAATTTTTAATAACTTTTGGTTTTTTTTGTTAAAAGTTATTAGTTGTAATTTTTTGTGTTTGGTGAAGCAATTAGCAATTTTTAGTAATTTTTTATAACTTTTGGGTATTTGGTAAAATTTTTGGTAACTTTTGACAATTTCTAACAATTTTTGACAATTTTTAATAAATTTTGATAACTTTTAAGTTCAAAAATTATTGTAACTGTGTAAAAAAAGGACAAAAATTAGTGGTTTGCCTAACACTTAGGAATCAAAAATTGATAGTTTTTTGCTAAAAATTATGCCTTGAAACTCCCCTTTTGAGTGTTCAAGCAGCTTGCGAACACCAGTTTACACATACCTTAATTAATTCCTCGAGATCCTGGAATTAACGATTGGGTAAGCCTTTAATGATATTGGGGAGGCACAAATAAGTGACCATTAGAAAACACATATAAGGTCTTAGTAGTTGAGTTATCTCTTTTCAATTTCAATTTGTTGACCCAAAGTTTATAAACTTAATTTTATAACTGATTTTGATGATAGCAAACATTGAATTAAATTTTCACAATTAATTTTCAAATAGGTATTGTATGAAATGTTACATTCATTTTAATTTGATAAATTCAAGATAATATGTTTAAAAGAGATTCAGATTATTTTTGAGGTATTTTTACAAAATTCAGATGAAGAAATAAAGGAATTTCAAAGTTTGGAGCAATCGAAATTAAAGAAAAATGAAGACTTGAACAAGAAGGTTAACTCGAATGAACAGACAAATCAAACACACAGTAGTATATTGATGATATCTAAAAATCTAACAGTTTCATCGTCATCAAACTTTACTGTAGTAAACTAGACTACCGTATCTACAACTTTACCTGAAGGGAAATTTTTGTGGATTCGAAGTTGAATGTCCAAAAATGAGCTGGAAGATCAATCATTGCAGAAGACATTTTAATTCTGAATTCTGGAATTAGTTTTGAGACATAACTTATGCTCTACAGTTAAACAAATTCTAATTTTTGGTGTGTAAAAGGAAGACTTATAAAATTAAAACTTTTGTAGTTTAAGTTTTTCAAACTCCAAAAGAATCATGCTAAAACAGTAGCCTTAATTGGAAACACAAATTCAAATTATTAGAAAAAAGCTATTTGATGCTAGTCTCGGTTTGGAGGCCAAATCTGAAAATCTAACCGTTGGATGAAGCTCAAATTTGGCGAGATTCTAATTGACTTACATATCTACAAAGTGATTACTCTGAGACAATGTTAGGTATGAACATTATGAGGGTGAAAAATAGTTACATATATATTTCAGAAAATCTGAATCTAAAAGGTAACATTAGAAGTAAGGAAATTTAAATTATCTCAAAGCAAAAGTGCATTTTCACTTAGTAATGGCCATTTGGAGATTTTTGTTTATAAATTGAACCTCAAACTCAGATTCAACAAGAAGAACAAAGTAAGAATGAGGTGCTTACAAAGAGAAATAAGAAAGTTCATTATTTTGCAAAGATAGAGTGACATTTTTTTACACTTGTGCTTCGTTTTTCATATTCAACTTGTGAGAGTTTCTTTTTTTATTTGATTGAGTTTTAAACTCATCATTATTATCATAAGAAAGGGAAATCTATAACCTTCTTGATTTGTGAGAGTTGGGTGAGCTCTTCTCGGTTTTGGTTCAAATGTTAGAACCAAGACAAGAGATATTCTTTAAGAGAGACTTGTGGAGTGATTCGGGGATAAAATCACTTGGCGTGAGTTATTTGGGGATAAAATTACTTAGAAGAGGTTTCTAACACCTTGGGAAGCTAGTGTGTAACAAACTCTTCAAAGAATAGTGGAGAAATTTCAAGGAAGGTCTTGAAGAGTGGACATAGGCAACATTAAACCTGAACCACTATAAATTGATTGTGTTTGTTTTTCTTCCATTCTCTTTATATTTAATTTAAACACTAACACTCACTCCTCATTTACAAATATTGAATATTTTTTAAGTGCATTCTATATTTGAATATTCTTTTCATCTTGACATATTTGTTTTAGGGGTTAAAATTTTTATTTGGAATTTTTTTTCAAGTAATCCTATTCACCCATCTAGTGTTGCTATTTGGGACAAAACAACCCTATTCATTAAATATTTTGGGGATTCCACAGTGTCCTATTTTTGGGGAATTAAAATTCACCCAGATAAATTATTGGATGTACTCTTTTTAACTCTTTTAAGTTTTTTATAGTGAAAAATTAAGAATATAATATTTTAATTTATTACAAAATTAGCCATTTTTACAAATTTTTTTATTAATTAACCACATTAATCATTTATTGAGCGATTGAATTTGGTTTATTTAATGACAAATTTATTAATTAAAATCATAAAAAATAATATTTTATTTAATTAAATGTTTAATATTTAATTATTACAGTTAGAAGGCTGACTCTTATAGTAAAGCTTGGTTAAAACTGAAGAGTACATATAATAATTTACTAATGGAAAATGAAATGATTTAATTTTACTAAAAATGTCTCTTTTTTTATGGCCTCTTAATTTAGCCTAAAATAATTGATTTCAAAATAATAAAATTACACATCCATGAAATGTATGATCATTTCTATTTCATTTTGGAATACTTATTAAAGAAATTTCATTAAACTTTTTCCATTCAATAAGTAGATTGAGGGTTCCAAAAAATATATTTTTAGGAGTTAAAGTTGCATTTTCAAACTTTATATTTTTATACAAATTCATCAAATGAATGAAAATGTTTTAATCTTAATTGTTGGATGAAATCTTTCATAAATTTAAGAGTTTAAACTCAACTTCAGATTTTTAAAATTGTATTTCGACTTCAATATCGCTCATCCTCAACAAGTTATGCAAATAGTATATTTTTCCATTAGATATGAATTAAATAATTTCAACACTTTCCAAAGCCAACAATGTTAGCATTGACTTAACAAAAAAAAATCTCAAAATTTATTTACAAGAATGTGTAAATTTATAATTTTAAGAATTGGGATTCTAACACTAATATATATAATAAAATAAATTAACAACCTAAAAGTAAAAGTTACTATCAATTTGCTGTAGATCAGACATCATAATATACAAAGTACTTATAATGCTACCAGCCCCTCCTTACAATATTTTGGCAACCAATCTGATGATTCTCTTGTAAGAATTATACTTTTATGGGATCCCACTACTATAAAGGTGCAAATCCTTTCATGTACGGCTCAATCTATCTTTTGTCATATCTCATACTATCAATTTTCTATAAATATTTTTGCCACTATTGTGTATGCCTACAATGTCAGGAAAGGTAGGGAATCACTTTGGAAAGAATTACTTGCAAATTACACTTTTATTGATAATGCAGCTCTTTAGGCTCTAATGGGGGACTTCAACATTGTTAAAGAAGTGTATGAAAAGAAATGAGGTAAAAGCATAGACAAGCAAACTGTTTTTGAATTCAATGAGTGTCTTGAAGATATAAAAGTGACAGACTTGAGATACTTTGGATGCCAATTCACTTGGAGCAACAAGTAAGAGGATGGGCTAAGAATTTACAGCAAATTGGACCGCGCACTTGTCAATGAAAAATGGCTTAGCTTCTTCTTAAATTCAAAAGCCTTCTTCCCTACTCCAAGCATCTCGGATCACAATTCTATCATCACAAGCATTCGGCCTAGTATCAAAACAGAGAGAAAACCTTTCAAGTTCTTCAATTATTGTACTAAGTATAAGGATTATGCAGGCCTAGTTGAGGAGATATAGTCTCAACCATTATCAAGGCCTCCAATGGTCAAGCTTTGCTCCAAGCTCAAACTACTTAGGCAAGCTCTCAAAGACTTCAATGTCGAGCATTATGGTTACCTTTCCAATAAAGTCAAGGGTGCTAAAGAGGAATTGGCCACAATTCAAAAAGAGATACAAACCAATCCTAGTCAAGCCCTCATTGAATGAGAAACAAAAGCACTAGAAGCATATTCACAATTAGCCCTTGCAAGAGGAAGCCTTTTATAAACAAAAGGCCAGAGACAACATCATTAGGGAAGGTGATCTTAACACTTCCTACTTTCTTGGGAAAGTCAAAGCCCATTGTTCAAGGAACAAAATTCTCTCAATTATGGATGCACAAGGTGAAAGACATGAAGACTATGAGGAAGTTAAGTCCATTTTCATTGAGTATTATAAGAAACTCCTTGGTACTCCATGTAATTATCCTCAAGAAGCTCGCCCATATATCAAGGAAGTCATACAAGTTGAGCCCCCCTCGAGATATCATTGATTCCCTAGATCTTGAAGTCACGGATGATGAAAGTAAAGACACTCTATTCTCCTTACATGGCCATAAGACTCCTAGTCTAGATGGATTTACTTCCCATTTCTTTAAGGTTTCTTGGAATGTGGTTGGAAAGGATTTCCTTGCGACTAGTCAAGTCATTCTTTCATTCTAGCAAAATATGGAAGGCCATAAACTCCATCATTATTGCATTAGTCCCAAAAGTTTCTAATCCAAGCTCAGTCACTAATTTTAGGCCCATTTCCTACTGCTCAACCATTTATAAGTACATTTCCAAGATCATTTCCAATAGACTCAAGAGTATTATGCCTCATGTCATTAGTCCTTCATGGGCTGCATTTGTTAATGGGAGATCCATCTCAGATCAAATTCTTCTTATGCAAGAGCTAGTAAGAAATTATCATAGATCCAACTTAACGCCTACAAGTGCTTTGAAGATTGATCTTATGAAAGCTTTTGACTCCGTTTCCTGGGATTTGTTGCATGACATACTCCAAGCCATCAACTTGCCAGCAAAGTTTAGAGATTGGATCAAAGCCTGCATCCCTACTCCACATTTCTCCATTTCTATTAATGGTGCTCTTGAGGGCTATTTTTCATGAGCTAGAGGTTTAAGGCAAGTTGATCCTCTCTCTCCTCATCTCTTTATGCTTATAATGGAGTTTTTCTCAAGACTATTTAATAATCTTGCCAAGGATAAGGAATTCACTTTTCATCCCAAGTGTCTTGAGCCTATCATCACCCACATATGCTTTGCAGATGACCTCTTTATTCTATGCTCCCCTAATGTTTCCACTTTTCTGATAATTCATAAGGCTTTGCAAGGATTTTATAAATATTTAGGTCTACAACCAAATGGGCATAAAAGTAAAGTTTACGTTGTAGGCATAAATCATTGTGAAAAGTAGCTCCTCTACTCAATCCTTGGATTCCAATTGGGTGATCTTCCAGTTAAATACTTGGGGTTCCTCTCATTATCACTAAGTTCAAGCCTGAAGACTGCAAAGGCCTTATTGACAAGATAACAAAGAAGGTCTGGAGTTGGTCTTTCAAATCTCTTTCCTATGCTGGCAGGCTAATTCTTGTTAACTCTGTTCTCTTTAGCACTCAAAATTTTTGGAGCATACATTTTATACTTCTAGAAAAGGTTATCAACATTATTGAGCAAATCCTAAGGAGATTTCTATGGTCTGGTTCTAAGGCATAAGAAGGGTGGATGCAAAGTAGCATGGGAAGAAATGTGCCTACCGAAAAGTGAACGGGGCCTTGGTATTCGCAAGCTTCATGAGTGGAACAAGGTTGCTATGATGAGACATATATGGGCTTTATGCTCAAGCAGTTCATTTCCATAGATACAATGGAGTTATTCCAGTCTCTTAAAGCATAAATGTTTTTGGGAAATTAAAATAACTTCAGATTGTTTTTGGACATGGCATAAGCTACTCAAACTGAGAGAAGAGGCCACATGCATCTCTAAATACAAAATGGGCAATGGTGAGTCTATCTCTATTTGATTTTCTAATTGGCATCCCAATGGGCGTTGATCCCAAAATACACCCTAAGAATCGCCTATGATGCTGAAATATCTAAATGGATAAAGTATCAAGTGTGGTTAATAATAGGCAATGGAGATGGCTTTTCCTAACTACACGGGAGCTTCGGGAAATACTTGAATCTCCACCTGATTATTCTCTTCAGATGAATCTGCAATATCAATTTGTTTGGCTTGTTTCAAAAAATGGGGATTACAATGTTGCTGACACTTGGAATGCCATTAAAAGGCAATCACCCAAGGTCATATAGAATAAGCTCTTATGGACTTCTTACCATATCCCTAGGCATAACTTGATTATTTGGCTTGCTATTAGGGAAAGACTATCTACCAGGGACAAACATCTTGCATGGGGAATGAATGTTGACTCTCAGTGTGTTCTATGTGGAACTAGTTTTGACAACATAAAGTGTATCTTTTTTTCTTGTCTTTACTCCACTGAGTTACGCGCAAGAGTTTTACAAATGTGCTCCATTGTCAAGTCTACTCAATCATGGCAAGAAGAGATCATGTGGGTAATTGACAAGTTCAGTGGAAAAAGATTCAGCAATATTATGTGCAGAATAGCATGGGCGGCACTAGTTTACCACATATGACAAGAACGTAATGCAAGAATATTCAAAGGACTTCCATCCCCTACTGTAAGATTGGTTAACGAGATTAAGCATGGAATTAAAGTAAGAGCTTCCCAATTTTTCGTTATTAAATACACTCAAGAAAATGTTAGATTTTGTAATATGTGGGAAATCCTATTTTGTAACTAAATTGTACACGGGGGTATGCCACCAAGATATTGTAAATATTTTTCCAATCAGTCCAAATTATACATACTTATAAAAAAAAAAAAAAAAAAAAAACTTAGTATTTGGTATGCTGAAAGTTAAGAAAAATCTCGGAAAACCTTGAAAAAATTTTAAAATTCTTTAACACACTTTGTCTTCCTCATACTTTATGAAATTTTTATAAATTTATATACATCTACACATCCCAAAAAATTTTTACAAACCCCAATAACAATTCTACAAACCCTAATAATTTTCTACAAATTCTAAAAATTTTTCAACAACTTTCAAAAAAATTCTGACATAAAACTATTCGAATGGACTTAAAAAAAATAATCCAAATGGATTCTCTATCCGAAAAGTTGACACAAAAGTAAAAAATGACACTATTTATCTTTGAAAAACGTGATTTGGTGGCTGCGCTAAACGCTAGAAAGTTACCCAAATCACACTCCAATCGTACCCTTAAGAGTGAACCGTATTAATTAATGAGTCTAATTAACAAATAAGGCAATCAAATCCAAAATTAACCAAGTTTAGCATCATAATCAAACTTATGCAATATAATATAATTAAAAGTAACAAAGTAACTAAAGTGCGTACTATGATCAAAGAAAAATAAATGATAATAATATAGAGTTTAAAACGATTGAAAAATAAACATTCGTGCACAGTCTAAGTGCCTAAATGAAGTCAGTAAATATGAGCAAATGGTATAGAGGCATTAAATATTAAAGGTGTGCTAGGTATAGAGTAAAAATGGGAAAATCTTACCTTATAATATTTACCCTTTTAATTGTATTTGATAGACTTTGTAAAAATTTAAATGAGTTAATATTTTCATTTTAAAGGATTAAATATTATTGTTTTGTAAAAAAAATTAAGATAAAGTTAATTTAATGAAGCCTTAGTCCCAAACAAACTGCAATCGTTTATATAAATCATTTTGCTCTATTTGTTTATGTTATAGGTTATATTTTATGTGAGATTATAAGAAATTCAACTTTCTTATACAATTTTACTCTATGTAATTTCACAACGAGGTTTTAAAAGACGATTTTTTCCCCACTGTTTATTAAGGGATGATTGATAGGAACGAATTACTTGGCTTCCCAACATCTAAGGTCTTTTTTTGTTTGTTTAACTATTCCACTTGAATCTACTCATTTCTTAGTAGTTCATTTCTAGTTATACATTGGATATGACCAAACCTTATTAAACAAGTTTCTCTCAACTTCTATTCTATTAATATCATCTTAATTTTCTTTCGCATAAATTCATTTCTTATCCACTGCATTAATCTTATGAAAGTGTTATTTTTTGACATGTCAATAATCTATACCATAGAACATATTCGGTCTTGTAACTATCTTATAAAATTTTTATTTTAACTTGATAGTTATTATCCAATCACGTAAAACATTTCTCCATTTTAACTACTCAACTTAAATTTTCTAGATAATATCATTTTAAAACAATCTTACCAGTTGTATAAATAATTTATTCAAGATATTGAAAAGAATTACTCATCAATTAATTAGTTTTTTAATTAATTATTTTAATTTCTCAAATCTCATACATTTTCCTTTCAAATAGCTATCAATAATCAAATATGAAAAGTGATTTTGAATTTCTACTTCTTTCAATTTCTGTTGACAAATTTTTGATCCAAACACATCTTACTCAATTAGGATCGGAATCCAATTATTTAGATTTAACAAATTCAGATATGATCTAATTACACTAGAATAGTTTTGTAAATTGAGTCAGGCCAACCCTCATTGACCTTGCCTCTCTTTGCCCTTTTATCGATCGGGTCGAGTCAAGTTGGGTTAGGTCAAGGTAAAAAAAAAAAGGGATCATAAAATCTAATAATTATCTAATTAGTCTTAAAATATATATATTGTATTTCCAATTACATTTGTGTAATTAAATGTAATTACATTTAAAAGTTCCTATTTGCCTCAATGTAATTACATTAATTTTTTCATTGTATTTAATTTTTCAATTAGTCTTAATGTAATTGGGAGAGGCCGGGTTCTAGAACCTGCAGTGAAGAATCAACAGCTTGATTTTGATTGCATTTTAACAAGCAAATACTTTTCATATTTTACATTAATTGTGATCCAATCAAATTTCTTTTATCTTTTATTTTTATTTTGAAATTAATTTTAACTAAATTAAATTAGGACCTTTAGATTAATATAAGCAAATTAAGGCCGTTAATTTTTTCATTACAATCTTTGTATTTTTCACTGTAGTACCCCGGTACCCAAGGCGAACTGGGTGGGAGAGAGAAAAAAATACAAATTATCAAACTATCAGGTGACTGTTGGGACTTAAAGGGAATTTGGGAGATCGGTGATCTCAGGTTGGGTTACTCCCCTCCCAAGCCCAAATCAAAGATAAGTAAAACGAGACTAGGTTAACCCCATCCTCTTTACATCATTGCACTATAATTATTTTTTTGATAATTATTTAGAAAATACTCAATACATTTTATTTTTAATTTCATATAATTCATTTATTCTCATAATAAATAGTATTTTTTAAAATAAAAGAAATAAAAGTTAAGTGTATTTAACATTATCTTTCGGAGAGTCTACTTGGACTCTACTAATTTTTTTTCAGTAAGTAAAATTACAAAATTGTCATTTTTTATTAGTTATTTTTGTGTATAATTTAAAATGACATAATTCGTCTTTGTAAGGAAAATATTTACAAAAAAGTATTTTTAAAGACTAAAATAAATTTTACTTATATTTATATTTTTAATAATTGTATAATAATAAATTTTATTTCAGAATTTAATCAAATAAAAAAACTAATTTCTTTACTTCTTTTTGTTTACCAACTTTTGTTTTTTTTTTAACTTTTATTATTATCCTCAAGTCATTAAGTAAAGTTATATATACACGACCCTTTCAATTCTTATAATCTATTAATATATTTTAAAAATAATGTGATGAAATAAAATGTGAGAAAAAATATAAATGCGGTCAATGTTAAAATAAATAAATTATGAAAGATTTGTAATATATATATATATATATATATATATATGTAATATCAATTTGACGAAAAATGACAGAAGTTTGTAAATAAATTGAAACAAAATAAGTTATTTTCTTATTTGATTAAGTTATAAAATAAATTTAGTGTGCGCTTGGAATGATAAAAAATAAGAAAAAATGAGATAAAACGTGATTTTAGGTAAAAAATAGCGTTTGGCATTTTCTTTCAAATCACATTTTTTAGAGAAGAATAGTGCCAAAACCGTTAGAACGGTTCCCTAATTTCGTTCTAACGGACTGTTCTAACGGATTTAAAAAAATGTCGCTCAATATTTTGTACAGTAATTCTTTTTTTTTTTTTTGTAATTATGTAAGTAATTCTTTTCTCCCTCTTTTGCACTAAATCGTTATAACGGTTTTTCAAATCCATTCTAATGGATTCAAAAAGTCTTTTTGGAGATGCATAGCACCAAAACCTTTGGAACGGTTTTTCTAAATCTGTTCAAATGGATTCAAAAAATTCATATAAAATACCGACAATGTTAATCGTTTGAAAGCTTTCGTCTTGAAAAATATGATTGTCAAAAATATTTTCGCACTCAATTACTTCCTTCTGAATTTTTCATTTTTAGAGAAATATTAAAATTTTTTAAAATTAGTGAAAGTGAGAAAGTGTAAATGTGTAACAGAGAGTTTTAGTGATTTATAGGGGTTGTTAGAGATTTATTTTGCTTTTTTTTTTTGTTTGTTGGCACTCCAAATGGTGCCTTAATTTATTTTATACAAGTGATACAAATATAAATGTAAATAAAATTTTTTTTAGTATTTGATAATATTTTTTTTCTTACATAAAATCTACAAATATGGCATTCATATCTTAAATTAACTAAGTTTGGCATCATAATTAAACTTATGCGATATAATATAATTATAAGTAACAAAGCAACTAAAGTACATCCTATAATCAAAGAAAAATAGATGATAATAATATAAAGTTTAAAACGATTGAAAATAAGCATTTATGCATAGTCTTAGTGTCTAAATGAGGTCATTTAATATATGCAAATGGTATAGAGGCATTAAATATTAAGGGTGTGCTTGGTATAAAGCAAAAATGGGCAAATCTTACCTTGTAACATTTACCCTTTTAATTGTTTCCAATAAACTTTGTAAAAATTTAAATGAGTAAATATTTTCATTTTAAAGGATTAAATATTTTTTTGTAAAAAAATTAAGATAAACTTAATTTAACGAAATCTTAGCCCCAAACAAACTGAAATCATTTATATGAATCACTTTATTCTATTTGTTTCCGTCATAGGTTATATTTTATGTGAGATTATAAGAAATTCAACTTTCCTTTACAACTTTAGTTTATGTAATTTCACAATGAGATTTCAAAATACAATTTTCTCTCCGCGGCTTCTCGAGGGATGATTGATAGGAATGAATTTCTTGGCTTCCCAGCATTCAAGGTCTTTTTTTTTTTTTTCATTTTCTTGTAACTCTTTCCACTTAGATCTACTCATTTCTTAGTGGTTCATATCTAGTTTTACGTTAGATATAACCAAACCTTATTAAATAAACTTCCCTCAACTTCTATTCTATTGATATCACCTCAAATTTCTTTTGCATAAATTCATTTCTTATCTATTGCATTAATCTTATGAGAGTGTTACTTTTTGACACGTCAATAATCTGCACCATAGAACATATTAGGTCTTGTAACTATCTTATAAAATTTTTATTTAAACTTAATAGTTTTTTTTTTTTGGTAATTAACTTGATAGTTATTATGTAATTACAGAAAACACTTCTACACTTTAACTACTCAGTTTAAATCTTCTAGATAATATCATTTTAAAACAATCCTGCTAATTATATAAATAGTTGTTCCAAGATATTGAAAACAATTACTCATCAATTAATTAGTTTTTTTAATTTTAATTATTTTTAATTTCTTCAATCCTATAATTTTTCCTTTCAAATCTGTATCAATAATCAAATATGAAAAGTGATTTTAAATTTATATTTCTTTCAATTTCTTTTGACAAATTCTTGATCCAAACACGTCTTACTCAATTAGGATCTAAATCCAATTATTTAGATTTAACAAATTCAGATATGATCTAATCATACTAGAATAGTATTGTAAATTGAGTCGCCCTGACCTTCATTGACCCTGCGCCTCTTCGCCCTTTTATCGATCGGGTCAACTCAACCTTCATTGACCCTGCCCTTTTTTGTCCTTTTATCGATCAGGTCGAGTCAAGTCGGGTTAGGTCAAGGTAAAAAAAAAAAAAAAATCGATCTCAAAATATAATAATCATCTAAATGGTCATAAAATATATATATGTAATTTCAATTACATTTGTTTTTGTAATTAAATATAATTACATTTAAAAGTTCCTATTTGGCTCAATGTAATTACATTAATTCTTTTCATTGTATTTAATTTTTCAATTGGTCTTAATGTAATTGGAGAGGCCAGGTTCCAGGCCTGTAGTAATCAACGACTTGATTTTGATTGCATTTTAATGAAAAGAATTTTTCATATTTTACATTAATTGTAATCCAATCAAATTTATTTTAACCTTTATTTTTATTTTAAAGTTAATTTTAACTAAATTAAATTAGAACCTTTAAATTAATATAATCAAATCTAGGCCGTTAATTTTTTTCACTACAATCCTTGCATTTTCCACTGTAGTACCTTGGTACCTGAGGCGACCCAAGTAGGAGAGAGAGAAAAAAATACAAATCATCAAACTATCACGTGATTGTTGGGACTTAAAGGGAATTTGGGGGATGGGCGATCTCGGGTCGGGTTACTTGTGTCCCAAGCCCAAATCAGGAATATGTAAAACAAGTCAAGTTTATACAGATGATTAAGGCAAAATGAATCGGGTACTGGATTGGGTTATCCCCATCTTCTTTACATCATTACACTATAATTATTTTTTGATTATTATTAAGAAGATACTAAATACATTTTATTTTTAATTTCATATAATTCATTTATTCTCGTAATAAATAGTTTTTTTTTAAATAAAAGAAATAAAAATTAGAATGTGTTTAACATTACTTCCGAGTGAGCCTATTCGGACTCCATTCAATTTTTTTCAATTAGTAAAATCACAAAATTCTCTTTTTTTGATTAGTTATTTTTGTGTATAATTTAAAATGACATATTTGGTCTTAGTAAAGAAAATATTTACAAATTTAAACAAACACCATTAGACCTACAAAAAATAAAAAATAAAAAAAATATTTTTAAAGACTAAAATAAATTTTGGTTATATTTATATTTTTAACAATCTTATAATAATAAATTTTATTTAATTTTATTTCATAATTTAATCAAATAAAAAAACTTATTTCTTTCATTCTTTTTGTTTACTAACTTTTGTTTTTTTTAACTTTTATTATTATCCTCAAGGTATTTAGTAAAGTTATATATATACACGATCCTTTCAATTCTTATAATCCATTAATATATTTTAAAATAGTGTGATGAATAAAATGTGAGAAAAAATATAAACGTGATAAATGTTAAAATAAATAAATTATGAAAGATTTGTAATAAATAAATAAATAAATATATATATATATATATATATATATATATATATCAATATGATAAATTTATATATATATATATCAATATGATAAAAAAAACAAAAGTTTGTAAATAAATTGAAATGAAATAAGTTATTTTCTTATTTAATTAAGTTATTTAATAAATTTATTTTATTTTATACCAGTTATAAAAATATAAATGAAAATAAAATTTATTTTCGTATTTGATAATATTTTTTTCTTACATAAAACCTACAAACATGAAAATAAAATATCTTATAAATTTAAATTTTTAATTTTCTTTACCCTATTAACTTTTTTCACCAATTCTAAATTCAAAATAAAATCACTGATTTGTTTTTTCTCACTATTCATGTACATGTACGGAAAAATAAAACTATCCAAAAACATCTAATTAAGAAAATCAATGAACCCAAAAAAATTAACTTTTAAGCATACAAACAAAATTATCAAATAAACCATAAGTATATTTATTTTTAAAACATAATTTGTATTTTAAAAATAATAAATATTTTTATTAAAAAATTTAGAATTAGAAATTTTTATTGTAATAATGTAATTCATTTGCATAAGTTATTTTCTTTTCAAAAAAAAAAAAGAAATAGATTGTAATTAATTGCCCACTTATAAAATATCTAAAAAAAATTTGGTAAGTTGCCTTTAGCATATATTTTTAAAAAATAATTTTTATTATAAAATAAAAGTATTATAACATTATTATTATGCAATGAACAGAGTTTTGTATAAAGATTTTCACGACATTATAAGTATGTAAAATATGAATAATTGTGTAATTTTAATTAAAAAAATAGAGGCTAGGAGTTTATTGGTGGAGTATAAATAACCCCATTCCCATCTTATCTTTATTATTAATAGTCCGTAAATGCACAAGCATATTTGGCTAGCATAATTGTTACATTCTAAAAGTCACGGGCTGTGACGCTTCGTACATCACGGCATTTGCAATGTGTTTTAATTTAAAGAAAATTATATCCTCATTGCTCTTTTGTCCTACACTAGTCATCGCTCACTTATTTTATAGTAATGATTACAAGTTATGATTAATGTTTTTTGTTTACGGCTTGATTTAGAAAAAAAAAAAAATTTTTGTGTATGAGAAAGAAAAAATTGTGATTTTTTTAGGTGACTTTTGAGTTTTAGTTAATTTGACATTTTTGTTCTTAAAAGTTTAAAAGAAGATTAAAATGTAAGAGGAAAAATTTAATCATTTTATAAATAAACAAATAAGCTAATTAATTCTTGCCTTTCCAAACAATACTTAAAATTATCACAATTATAAGATGCCACCTCTTATTTGAAAATTAACGATCTAAATTAGGCAATAAATGATACGAAATAAACCAACGGTAGCCATAGCTTCACGGTTAAATGGAAATTCTAAGGTTTAGTTTGGGAGCAAATTTAGTTAGTTTTTTTTAGTTAGTTAGTAGCTAACTAAAAAAAAATTAGTTAAATTTGTGTTTGGAAAAGAAAAAATAACTTTTTTTAAGGTGACTAATTTATTTTTATTAATTTAATATTTTTATTCTTAAAATTTAGAAAAAATTAAAATATGAGAGAATAAATTTAACTAAATATTATTAAAGTAATCATTAATTTGGTTAATGACCGGCGATGCCGAACGGAGGCTAAATGAGATGAGGTGCGAGCATGAAGGTGGGACCCGTCACAACATCCAAGAAGTTCCTTAGGAATTATGGAGTGCTATGTTAATAAACCGGTGTTGTTAGCAAATCTCTTGGCTCTAGTGGAAATAGAAGCACGTAGATTTTTGACCTTGCCACGATTAGATTAACTCAACCACGGTTAAACAATTAGTTTATAATAGAGGCGGTGATGCTACCACTTTGATATCATGTCAAAGAGAAGGGAAGGAGGGAGAGAGAGAGAAAGAGAGAGAACTATAACTCACGATGATGAACAGCGAAGCCGCTGGTTCAAATCCGACCGTCCAAGTCCCACCGTGGGACCTCTTAGAGGATTCAATGGCCGGCATAGCCTCACCATATCAAATCAGCGGGGTCTCCGTTAGCCTTAACGGCGACGCAACCAGTCCTAACGGAGACTCCGCCAATTTCTTCTCGCCTTTCGACGCCCTGGCGGCGCTCCACCGTTTCCTCCCGTCGAACGTCACCGCCAACAACAACCTTGTCTCCGACTCCGAGTCCGATTTGCATATCGACGACTCTGACATTCCCGTGGACTCGTTCTCGTGCGATCACTTCCGGATGTTCGACTTCAAGGTGAGGAAGTGCGCTCGCGGGAGGTCACACGACTGGACGGAATGTCCATACGCCCATCCCGGAGAGAAAGCCCGCCGGCGGGATCCCCGGAAGTATCTCTATTCCGGCACTGCGTGTCCGGAGTTCAGAAAGGGTCAGTGTAAGAAGGGCGACTCGTGCGAGTTCGCTCACGGCGTATTCGAGTGCTGGCTTCACCCGGCTCGCTACCGTACGCAGCCCTGCAAGGATGGCACGCTGTGTCGCCGCCGGGTTTGCTTCTTCGCTCACACCCCGGACCAGCTTCGGGTCTTGGCCCAGACCCAAACTAGTCCCAGAATGAGCGATTCCTATGACGGGTCACCGAGTCGTCTGGGCTTCGACTCGTACTTCATAAATGGATCGTTCGGGTCGTCACCGACTTCCACCGTTGTATTCGCCGCCGGCGTCGCCGCGCTCCGAGTCTCCGCCAATGTCGCCTAACGGGACAGTACTGGGCGTTAACTCGGTGAGTGAGCTCGGTGCTTGTATGAAGAATTTGCAGATTGGGAAGGCGAGGATGAACATGAGTCCACCTGCGTGGGGGCTCCAAATGCGTTCCGGGTTTTGCTCGCCCCGAAGTTCGTCGACTCTCCGACCGGGGTTTCTAAGCCTTCCTTCGACTCCATCTCCGGCGCGGCCGAGACGGTCTGGACGCGGCGGGTTCGATCTATTTGACCCGACTTGTGAAGAGGAGGAGCCCGTAATGGAGAGGGTGGAATCTGGAAAAGACCTTCGTGCGAAGATGTATGCTAAGCTCAGCAAGGAGAACTCGCTTGGCCGAGCTGACTCGGCTGCTCCGGATCCCGACGTCGGGTGGGTCACGTAACCAGTAAAGTGAAATTAGTGGCTGGGTCCGTTTTGGGTTCATTGCTTTGGGTTACTGGGTCCGGGTCGTTTGCTGGCATGTGAATATTTCCCAAAAAAAAAAAAAAAAAGAAAAAAGACTTTCAAGAAAAGATTAATTGCACATTAATCACCGTAAATAGTGGCTCAGTAAGGATGAGATTAAGCATTAATCTCCATTTTGTGGTGGTTTTTTTTGGGGGGAGAAAATTTGGAAAGGGCAAAAAGGTAAAATTGCAACGTTGTATATGTGTTTTGAATTTTCTTTGTGTAATTTTCTTCGGAAAGTGTTGCTCTTTGTAAGTTGTGCTGTTGATTAATGTAATGTATTTACATTTATGCCATCTTTGGTATCGATTGAAATATTTTGGTACTTGTCTTAAACCGGTAATTTGTGTTTTAAGGCTGTTTGGTTGGGAATGAAAATTTTATTTTATTTGTAGTTTTTTTTTTTGTTTTATATTTGTTTATTAAAATTTTTAATTTAGTAACTTTTAAGTATGTTATTTATATTCATTAAAACTAAATTACAAACATAAAGGAGAAAATTTTAGGTAAGAATAAAAAGAGCTAATTTTTTCAGAAAAATTTAAATTTTTATACTCAAAATTTTTTGTTTGGAATAATTTTTTGTAATTGTGAATAATACGTTTAAATATTATTAAAAAATGCAAACTTTTTTGGAAAATAAATTATATAAGAGGGAAAATATTAAATTCATTTTTTTACTCCAAACGTAATTAAGAAAACCTTTGATAGAAATGAAAAACATAACTAAAAAGTAAAAAGAAAAAAATCGTTGCAGCTTTGGACGAGTGCTTCTCTCAGAGAGAGGGTAGGGTTTCGTGCGATAAATGAACCTTGCTAGGCGTGTCTATTATTATTATTATTATTATTATTATTATTATTATTAACAGAGCAATTGAATAAGGAAAAGGAATCCAATTATTCATGGGGCATTTGTATAGAATAAGAGACTTATAAATAAGTGTGCGGGGATAAATAAAAATATCACTGTACGTGGTCACCACGTCAATCGAATTAGTCAAGAAGAGTCTAGTCAAAAAAAGTTTGTAAAATAAAGAACAATCAAAGAAAATGATCAGAGAGAATTTTCGACTAAAGATTCTCTTATGATAAAATCAGAAAAGGGTTAAATGAGTAATAAAATAAATATCATTGTTTAATTGATAATGTGAGCATATTTGATTTTCTGTGTTAAGTGTTGTATTTATAATCAAATAGAATGAATAAATAATTAAAAAATAATTCAATGAGCAATGACATTATAATCCTTATATGTGTGTGTGTATATATATATATATATATGATGGTTTAGTTTATATTTAGTAGTTAATACTCATTATTCAGCATTTAATGCGCATGGGAGGTATCAGATGAGTGGGTGAAACGTGATACAAGGAATGTCCAAATATCACATCGTGTCTGTAACTTGTAAGTTAACAAACTAATCGAGTTAACAAAAAAAATAATAATAAATAAACTGAATTTATTAGTAAATAGCATTTGTGGTTAGAATTAAACTAAAATTTTTACATTTTGTTGTGGGACTCAATCGTTGTGGTCAGGGGTTGGAGAGACCAATGCTAAACACTCTCTTGCTCAGCATATATATATATGCTCGAGATGAAGTTACGTGTTTATGATATCTTTTGTACTAACAATAAGCTTAATAGTTAGTGCATACAAATATCCTAACTTGAGGCAATAACATTCCAATAATTACATTAACATTCCTCACAAATTGAAAGTAGTGGAGAGAAGATAAACCTAAATTTGGAGTCAAAATCAAGAAAATACCCACAAGAGAGTGCCTTGGTGAAAATGTTAACAATATGACGATGAGTGAAACTGAAATGAGATAAATAGTGCCATTAGCCAAATGGTGGCACACAAAATGACCATCATTTTCGATATGCTTAGTGTGCTTATAAAAAATGTAACTGTAAACAATCTAAATAGCATTGCGATTATCAAACTAGAGAGAAGTAGAGTAAGAGTGAGCAACACCTAGCTCTTTAAGTAACCATCGGAACTATAAGAGCTTTTGGTTATTATCAGCAAGGGTACAAAACTTGCAAGCTTTCTGTGGTGGATGATCATACCTTGGTGGAGGTTGAATGTTGACTTCATTAGTAAGGTCATCATTAAAAAAATGCATATTTGACATCTATTTGAAATTGGCCCCAATGACGAATCACAACTACAATATTTAAATTGTGTACAATGTAAGGCGAGCAACATGTGCAAAATATTCCTCATAATCAATGTCATTCTATTATGTAAAGCTTTTAGCAACTAAGAGTTTTGTGTCTCTCCACCGAACCATTAAAACAAGTCTTGATTTTATAGACCCACTTATATCCAACAAAAGTTTTCTTAAGAGTTAAGTCAAGTCAGATCCCAAGTGTGAGTCTTAGTAAGTGCCTATCATATGTTTGTCATAACTAGCTACCAAAAAGGATTAGTACTAAGCCTACGGTACATTTGTCTCATTTGTTAACACATTAACAAAAAAATAATAAAAATCACAAAGACAAAAAGAAAGTTCTTACCCAAGTAGTGATGAGGAGAATAAGAAGGATGAGCAAGCTCTGAAAATTAACTTGATAGGAGGAGTTAGAGCCACTGGATCTATTAACAAGTCAGGCAGGTCAAGAAGTATAGTAAGATTAGGTAGACCAGGTAGTGATTCATTATAGGAAGTGGATATAGGATCATCATGAACAAATTAGGCAAATGGATTTGTAAAGAATGTAGCGTTAGAAGTCAAAAAGAGGTAAAAGGAATAGAATAATAAGAACGTCTTATGTTCCCAAAAGATAACATGATTGGAGAATTGAAGACATTTTGACAGTGGATCAAAACACTTAAACCTCTTATTTGCAATCATATAACCTAAGAAACGGTAGAGTTTAATGGAAGTTTCAAGTTTAGAATGGTAATGGGCTTAACTTGGAAAAATATTGCACATTCAAAACGTTTGAGGTGATAGGTTGGAGGAGAATGATAAAGACGTTTATAAGGAGTTCAATTATTGATAATAAGAGATTATACATAGTTAATAGCGTAAGTAGTAGCAAGATCAGCTTCATCCAAAATTGTTCATGACAAAAAGAGGAAATAAATAAGGCGCACAAGCTACCAATGAAATCTGTGCACTTGCATTCAACACAACCAATTGTTATGAGGTGCTCAGGCAAGAACACTAAACAAGGTTACCATGTTGTTGAAGGGTGGTAAGGAACTTGTTGCCCCTATATTCTATGGCATTATTAGTGTGAATGATCTTAATGGGTTGAGAAAGTTGAGGTTAAGCAATACGAGCAAAATCAAAACATATTTGTGGTGTTGTAGAACAATTATGCATAAAGTAAAGCCATGTAAAATGAGATTAGTCATTGACAAAAGTGACAAAATATTTTAACCCTCCCTTAGTAGTGATTAGAGAGAGTCTCCAAACATCTAAATGCACCAAGTTAAAAGGAGAATGGGAAATTTAGTCACTTTTATTAAAAGATAAAGGTGTTTTGCAAGTGGACATAGTAAGTAATCAAAATGTTCATCCTAAATTGGACCCAACAAGCATTAGAAATCATAATGCTAAGTCTAATAAATGAAATGGCCTAAACAAGAATACCAGAGACTCAACGAGGGATAAGATGAGCTTAAAGTGTAGAAATGAGGTGGTGGGGATATATTTGGAGGAATTTAAAGGTTGTCAAGCTTGAATAAACATCCAATCTTATGACCAATCCAAAAGGTCTATCCTACCTGCGGATCCTGGATAAACTAACCACAGGAAGAGAAGATAGCATCAAGTCCAAATTCGCACAATTATACATGTAAGAGTGATAATTGTTTTAGGTTTGGGTTTATAATTTATATCAATTGGTATTTATCTTTAAATATCTTAAAATTTAATAAATATTTTAAATAATTAATTGACCTTAATATCAAATCAAAATTATATCAATCACGAGTTATACACTATTAGGTTCATCTTTTCTCTTAATAATTCTGAGTTCGTGTTGATGGTATCTATAATTTGTCTACTATTATCACTTATAAATTCATAATTAGATCAGGTGACCAAGTGAGTAGGGGATTGCATTTAACTTTTAAGCATAGTACTCTACTTTATTAGCACGTCTATTTACCTTTAGTTATTTTAAAATTTAATGCTTAAATATTTAAAATTAGACATATTTAAGGTGTAAAAGTATGCATATGTGAGGCACTTAGTCCTGTTCATTTTATCCTTGAACTATTTTTATCTTTGGCATACATCTCTATCTTGGCATACTGAGAAGACATCACCTCATCATATCAATCACAAATATATCATATCCCATAATTCGCACCATAAAATAAGGAGGTGGGGCCATTACTAATAAAAAATATTCCTTTACACCAAGAATTCCCCCTTCTCTTTCTCATTATTTGATATATCACTGATTTAAGTATCGAAAAGCCTTTCAGTCGGCAACTCCATGTCAATTAAGCCTGTAACATCTTTTATTTCACAACTACCCGACGAAAATCTATGTCAATTAAGCCTGTAACATCTTTTATTTCACAACTACCCGACGAAAATGAGACGAAGGGACGTTGTTTTGTAAAATTAATTTCTCTTAAAAATATATCAGAATTTAATTTATTCAAACTTGAATATAGGCGCGTTGAAATTGTGTTTAGAAAATTCATTTCTCAAGTTTGAAGTTTGCTTTCCCTTCAATTATGTTGAAAGCCACTTTAAATTTGCTCGATCTAATTAATGTCACATTCTGAACCTTTGGTTAGGTGCATGGGATGTGTTATCCATTCCACGCACCATGCATGACCCTTTTGTTGTTGGTGATAAATAAGAGCTGACCTTGACTTGAAGTAAAACCCTTATTAGGAAGTATTTGAACCACTTTTAGTTGTTAGTTCTCTAAGCAATTCTGTAGTATTATATATTTTTCAAAAATTAAGTTACCAATTACCACTCTCTTGGAAATGAAGTTTGCGTTTTTCTAGTTCAATATAATTCGAATACTGGCTTAATTTAGAGGGAATGCACAAAATTAGAAAGGATAAAATTGTAATAATTAAAACAAAAACCAAATAAAAAATGCTAACTTTATATATGTGTGTGTATAGACTCTCTCTCTTTCTCTCTCACACACAGATATATATATATATATATATATATATTGGGGTAAACCTAAAACTCGGCTGCGCCAAATTTTTAGGGGTTTTCAAATTAAATTTTGGAATTTTGTCGGTTTCAGTTTTTGGGTTAAAAAAAAAAAAGAAGTTAAAAATCAAATTAAAGTCCACAAAAGTTTTAAAAAAAAATAATGATTTGCTGAAAAGAAAAATAAAGAAAAATGCTGTCCAAGTAAAAACTGTAATAAGAAAGATGGAGTAATGCCATTGTCGTAATTACAAGCAAATTTTATGAGTTTTTGGTTTTAAAAAATTTAGAAATGTTTTATAACTAGGATTTTTTTTTAAGTTGAATAAAATTGAGGTATCGTTAACATTTATACGATGAAAGGAAATTTTAAAAATTATTATGTCATTCTGATAATTTTTTTTTTTAAGTTCTTCTGATTTTATGATTAATATATTTATGCTTAAAGTGGCATTCTGATAATTTCAAAAAAAAAAAATTCTGATTTTTTGGGTGTGTTTGGTTTACTAAAAATCACTGAAAAATTCTGAAAATCTCTGAAAAATATATAAAAATTATTCACTTTTTATCTCATTACGCGAATTATAAATTTACAAATTATCTCATTTTATCTTATTTTTTATCACTCTAAACGCACTCAAAGACAATTTGCTCTTCATGTATTTGCTTGTATGATATTATCTTACTTACCCCCCCCCCAAATGAATACTTTGGAGGAATGCTCTTCTATTGCATTTCAAAAGACAATTTACCATTCAAGATAGGATAAATTACATTTATATTTTCTTAACATTTAAATAATTACGCTTATATCTCTCAATATTTAAAAATTATACTTTTTTATTTATTTTGAAATGTTATTAATATTGACTCATTTCTTCTAAATCAATGATTAAAACTTAACAAAGAAAAAGTTAAATGAATCAAAATTTTGCATTTTTTTTCCCTATTTTACACTTCTCTAGCATTTTGGTCATTTTTTATTTACAAAAAGACTCAAAAATATGTAAAAATAAATAAAAACAAAAAAAATTTAAAGATTTTTGTAAAGAAAATTATTGTAAATGTGAGACGGGGAATGGTAAAATAAAAAAAAATATTTAAAATATTGATTATTTTAATATTTTCTGTTAAGTTTTAATTGTTAATTTAATAAAAAGAGATAAATGTTAATAACATTTTAAAATAAAAGAGATAAATTTAAATTTCTTATATTAAAATGTATAATTATAATTACTTAAATGATGAGGAAAAATAAATGTGCCGTTGAAAAGAAATTTACAAAACCGCACTGCTAGTGAGGCCTCCTTTTATCCAACTGGTATCTTGGGCTATATTTTTCAATATCGCAGGCTGATTAACCAAAAAATAATAATAATAACAATAATAAATAAATAAACACAGAAATATTGTAATTTAAAGGGTCCATTTAGCATGATAAAAAAACTCTAAAAAATACTAAAAATCTCTAAAAACATTTGAAACTTTTAAAATTTGCTATCACATTTTATATTTCTCATTTTTTGTAAAATTTCTATTTATTTATATATCTCAATAAATTTTTATAAATTCTAATAAATTTCTTACAAATCTCAATAACATTTCACAAATCTCAATAATTTTGTTACAAATTTCAAAAATCTTTTAATCACTTTCAATAAATTTTGATATAAAAACTGTTACAATAGAATAAAAAAATCATTCGAATAGTTTTCCTCTCTAAAAAGTTAACACAAAATTCTAAAATTTTTCATTATTCATTTCTAAAAATTATAATTGGATAACTATACGCCAAACACCAAAATTTTTTTTTTCTCTCGTCAAAGTGAATCACGAAACTCAGGCTCCGTTTGGCATCGGTAGTCATTAGCTAAGTTAATGACTACTTCAACAGTGTTTGGTCAAATTTACCTTCTTACATTTTAATTTTTTTTTTAAACTTTCAAATATAAAAATATCAAATTAATAAAAATAAGTTAACTAGTTTAAAAAATTACTTTTTTTTCCTTTCTAAACATAAATTAACCATTTTTTTAACTAGTTAAAAAAAAATTAACTAAATTTGTTCTTAAACCAAGCCTCACTATGCCTATTTCGGCACTTGGGAAAGTGGGTCCCGCATTATAATTCGAAAGCATAAAACAGACCAAGTACGGTTTTAACTTTATTAGTAAACATATATATATATATATATATGTCTACGGAGCTTATCTGGAGTGAGATTGGATAGGGTGATGTGGACGTTGAACTAGTAAACCACTCCTTATCTCTTTTTTTTTTTTATATCTTTTTAATGTGCCACTTGTGGTTCATCATCATTTTTTTTTTTTAATTTTAATTTTTTAATATAAATCCTCAGATGTGGAAAGGTTTAGAAGGAGAGGTCGCGGTCAGTTTGGCGGTGGGAGACCCTTGGGCCCCACCTGAAATAAAAACTCTACCGCGAAAATTAGAGAGTAGACATCGGCTTTACAACCAAAATTTCTTGCACTTCACGGCGTTTGCCTTATTAAACTTCCCCAAAGATTATAACAAATTATTAATTTCTTTCGATTAAGCTTTGCACGTATCACATTTACATTAATATTTTATATTTTTTTCATCCAACAGTCCTTTATTTCACTCATGTGATGTGCAAACATTATTTCACATTAAGAGTACGTTTAAAGTGACAAAAGTGAGATAAAATTAAATAAATGAGATAATTAGTGAATTCGTAATTCGTGTAATGAGATAAAAATTAATAATTTTTTAAAACTTTTCAGGCATTTTCAAAAATTTTTAATAAACAAATACACCCTAAATTTGATATTAATTTTGTGATAATTCGATCTAAATGCTAGAATAGAATTTAATAATTTAAATATCTTCATAAATTTTAATTTAAAAAACATAAATATACTTGAATCATTAATTTTCAATATGACAATTCAGATAATAGCTACCGCCGAATTAACAACTATCTTGTTAACAGCCTCTCTCCATTTACATCATTTACATTTTTTGTTTTTTGGATTTATAATTTTGATAATTAATATCAAAATTATTTGTGAAGTTATATAATTTTTAAATTATTAAGAGATATACCTATAATTACTTTAAAGTATAAAAATTGTCATTTGTCTGTTTTTAGGGGCCGTTTGGAGCCCAAAAAACCTCAAAAAAGTCTAAAAAACTTCAAAAGCTACCATGGTTTCAAATTCTAAAAAATTTCAAAAACTGTTGGAACGGACTAAAATGATGCGTTCTAACAGATTTTGCCATAATTTAAAAAAAAGTGATTTGACATTTATACAAAAAATTACACAAAACTCCAAACATTTTTAAATCATCTACCAAAATTTTGACACGTGTCACTTTATATAATTTTTAACAATTTTATATCAAATCAAACATAAACATTTAACAATCATTTTACAATAATTCTAAAATTCACTTTTAAAACTTTTAGTTTTTGTTAGGGCTCCAAACGCCCCCTTACCTCCCGTTTAATAGAAAAAAATAGCAAATGAAAGAGATTGTCAGCAGAACAGGCAAGGTTTTTGTAATTTTTAAATGATTTACTTAAATAATCATAGTGATATCTGAAAAGTTAGTATCGTTTTCTAACTTATATTAACATATTATAATGCAGCTGAAAAAATATTAAATTGAGTTTATTATTAATATAATATAATTTTTTTTTACATATTTTATTAATCAAATAATAAATTTCGATTTGTTTCCCGTGAAATGGGAGAGATATTCGGAATAAGAACCGTCAAAGATTTTTATATTACGGGGTGGTCGACAGTTAATCAATCAGTAAACATTGTGGTCCCATTTGGAGTGTCAAGTTTTATTAATAAATTAATTTTTTTAATTAAAAAAATTTTTAACTTTCTTTAACTCTCAATAATTTTTTTAATTTTTTTTAATTTTTACCAATTTTATTTGACCTTTTAAGAAATACATCAAACACTTAATAATTTTGAAGTTAATAAAAGTTAACTTTTGGTAGTGTTTGATTTGTAAAAGTAATATATTGCGAAATTTGATTAAAAAAATTAAAAATTGATAGAAATTAAAGTTTTTTTGTATTCTTTAAAATCCAAACACCTTTACTGACGAAGTATCTGTTAACAGATGCTTTAGGCATACATTAAGGGCTAATAAAAATATGCCACGTATCAATATTTCGTACTTTATTATGCACAATTTTATCACGTAACATATATTTATTAGTGTTTAATAGGTGCTCCTAAGACATCTATTAACACTAGCCTGATAATAAAAATTGACACTCCAAATAGAAAGTGTAAGAGACACTCTAGCAGCTCATACGTAAAAAAATAATGATTTTGATACTATCTTAATTTTTTTTAAATAATTAAATAATAATTTGATATTTAAATAATTTAACAATTCTGATTTCTCAATAATTTAATAATCTACAGTAAAATTATTAAATTTTTACGCATCAATAACTCCAGTGAAAAATACACTTCAGCCCGTGTAATCTCGGGTTTCAAGAGGTTACGGTGAATTTTACACTGTAAAAACTATAGTAAAAAGAATTAAAGATCAAGATTTAATCAGACAAATTAGTAAATATTATTAATTAAATTAATAAATGTTGTTTAGTAAAACTAATAAATCTTCATTAAATTCTAACCGTTCGTTATTTTCTTACACAGTGTGAAATTCACTCCAGCTAACCTCTCCAAACAGGGCTTCTAGTCGTGGGGTTTGGAAAATAATGCAAAGGCCCGACAAAAGGGTCGGAGGTTCCAAGATTTTGAGTTGTTTGTCTCTTTGCTCAACTAATGCCATACATTCGACAAACCCATGCCTTGAAAGTCGCGGCCAAGGGAGAAGTATTCCCATTACCCATCACTTTAGTGGGCATGTCCTTGAAAGCTGAGTTTTTTTCGAAAGCATTTGGTTGGTAAAAATTTAATAAAGGATATGATAAAAATATAAAAATTTAATGTAAAAATAATATGTAATAAAATTTAATTAAATAATATTAAAAAATTAATAAATTTTAATTAATTTTTACCAACCAAACATCTTTTTCGCTGTGTGTCTCGTCGTTGGATTGAGATTGTGAAAGGGGCGTGCTGATTGAGTCCTCTCATATTAAAGTGCGTGCACTGTTAAACTGAAATTTAGATGTATGAATTTATTTAAATATTTTTTTAATTAAAAAATTTATAAAATATTTGATTATATTTTAACTGTTAAATTTTTATTTAACAAATGAGAAATTAAATATCACACACTGACTTAATAAATAATAAAATACTTATTATCGAAATCATAATCTCACGAAAAAATGTAATTGCTAACAACGCGCATGAAAAAAATATTAATATAATTAACTCTAACTAGTTCAAGGATTAGATTTTGTTGAGTTCGGAATTTATGAATTATATCTTCACTTTTTATATTTTTAAATTTTATAGTATATATTTTAAATCATAAAATTATATTTTAATATCTTTGTGTCGAGACTCAAACAAAATAGCGGGCCTCAAAAATTTCAAAAAACCCATCATATTAGCAACCATTAGCTCCATTTGTTTTTTTTTTTTTTTAAGCTTTTTTTGCAATATATGATTTTTCGTCAAAAATGATTTTTTGGTAATTTTTGGACCTATCAAAAATATTACAAAATTAAAATAATTCCAAATAAAAAATTCATGTACAGGTGAAAAAATCTAACATTAAAAAAAAATCAAGATTTTTCATACTTGTACAGATTTCCCTATTTGAAAATATTATTTTTTATAATTTTTTATGATTATGAATAACGTGCCTAAAAACTATTTAATAAAAAAATAAAATAAATTTTTAATTAAAAATATTATATAAGACCAAAAAAAAATTCACCTAATGATTCCCAAATCACCACTAAATTACCTAAAGCAATCTCAAATCATAAAATAAATAAACTGGTTATCCACCCTTAAGTTAAAGCTAAATTTTGGTGAATGCTTTGATGGTTGTAAGTTTGTAACTCATGGTTGTTGCTTCATGTATTCGTTTTGAATTTGTTGTCATTAAATTATGTATTTATAAAAAAAAAATTGATATTAATAAAAAAAAAACTAATTTTGACATGTTTGATTTTTTTTATTTATAAAAATTGAGAAAATAGCTATTATATGAAGTTGGGTAAGAAAATATAGGTTTTACTTTTTGTCATTATTTCGATAATATTTAAAAAATTAAATAAAAAGAATTATGACAAAACCCTACATTTCAAAAACTTATCGTGCAATTTGAGAAATTTTGGTATGGTTTCACAAGTTTTGATCTCATAAGAAAGAATTTGGTACAAAACGATACGCAACAATATAAATTAGAGCAACTGTTGATACAAAATATAATACTTTTTTTTATTATTTTTCATTCAATATCGACTCATACAATACAAAATAACAATTATACTAATAACAGATACGGAGTGGTAAATTTGAAATTTTAAAAAATATTTTAAAATATCATTCAGTTTAATTTATGTATAATCTAAATTAATTTCAATTGAATTTTAGCTTAAGTTAAATTTGATTATTATGTAACCTTTTTAACAGTTTTTAAAAAAAAAAAATAAATAAAATTACATTAGCTTCATTCACTTCAATTTTACTGTAGTCTGTCTCTCTCTCTCTCTCTCTGCATGCTTGAATAAGAAAGATCATTCATGGCTTTATGGTTTTGAGAATTGGCATTTCCTTCTTTTGTGTCCGTAAAGCTTTTGTATGGGCCCCATTCTGATTGCTAACCATGGTTCCAGATCGGCCTGCTGGTTAAGGCCCACAAATTTAAAAAACTGGGCCTCTTCAATTTTCCAGTGGGTTTATTCTTTAAGTTAACTAGTGTTTTTTTAATAGAATAATGCTGTGCTTTAAAAAGAATCAACATTATCTTTATTTGTTTTTTTACTCATACATTCAAGCAATCCAACTTGCCCACCTAGCCCCCGCCCCCGGGGGTCTAACCGCGATGTAGGTTTGCTTCTTGTATAAAAAAATTAAAATATAAAAAGATAAATTTGATCAAGCACTGTTGAAATAGTCATTAACTTAGCTAATAACTACCGATACCAGACGAAGCCTCATTCAAATATCAATGTTACATCACAAAACGACAACGCTTGTACCTTGTTATGAATGAATTTTTTTTTTTTTTTTTTCCATCTTATCAACTACTATCACTTTCTCCCTAATCTGTCATAACCAAGCATAACATGTATTGAACACTTTTTGATTTCATCTAGTGTTACTCAAAGATAAACTTAAAATACTATTTAAATTATTAAATTGAAAAAATAATTTCACTTAAATCCTTTTGGACGAGATCATAAACAACCTAATTTTTCACAATCCACGAAGATCAAATAACAGCAATAATATTAATCAAAACATTTTTATTTTAAAAGTTGAAAAACTAACTACTAAAAAATTAATTATTTTTTCCTTCCCAAACTAAAAAAAATAATAATAATAATGTTTCTTTGCTGGAAAAACTCTGCCGTAGAAAATAAAGTAATACTTTTAATGCACAAAGTCAAATACTAAAAGTAGAAGTAATTTATACAAAATAATTCAAATATATATATATATATATATATATATATATATATATATTGGCAATGTAAAAAGAACATTATATATTTTATTAAGGAAGGAATGGGAAATGGATCGAGGGAAAAAAAATAATGATTTTTGCTTGACAAACTCTACCTTAGAAAATAAAGTAATACTTTTAATGCACACAGTCAAATACTAAAAGTAGAAGTAATTTATACAAAAAATTCAAATACATATATATAGGCAATATGAAAAGAACAATATATAAGGAAGGAATGGGGAATGGGGTGAGGGAAAAAAATCGAATCCTCGACATTTGTCTAGGTAAGGTTGCCTTTTCACCAACTGGGATAGTCCCCCTTGTTAAGGTTCAAAATTTTGAGATTATCAAAATTGTAAGTATAAGCCAACGCATAAGGTAGGGTTAAATTTGAGTCAATTCCACTCGAATTTTGGCTTACTAGAACTTGACTTAAACTGTCAATGTAGGGCTCGAGTTTGATTTTTACATGCATGATTTTGAACTCAACTTGGCAAAAAATAATTTAATCTCGAGCACAAATTTACAAGTAATTTGATTAAGTAAAATGATATTATTTTTCTCTGAAATATTATAATTCCAAATAAGTATCTCAACTAAATTAAAATGATATTATTTTATTAAACTCAAATAATGTATTTTGATCGAGAATATTATAAGATATATATATATATATATATGTATATTTTATCAAATGGACTTACGATTCTTCAAGTAAAGCTCTATCAAGCTCGAATTTGAATTTCAACCGATTCATAGATCGAGCTTGAACCCAACGACACGAGTTTAAGCATCTCAATTCGTGGCCACTAGGTCAATTAGACTTTGGCTTGCTTAAGTTTTGGTTGAACGATGAGTACATGGTTTAAGTTCTTGAAAGGTTCAAAGTTAACTTCCGAGTAATATGACTAAACAAAATGATGTTTTAGTTTAAAATATTATAAATAAAAAAATAACTTAATTAAACTAAAATGATATTCTTTTACTAAATCAAAACGTCATTTTGATGAAAAATATTATAAAATATATATTATTGAATCAGTTCATAACATAAGCTTTTCAGCCAAAAATTTCCAAGCTTAAATCCATTAATTTTTTATATTTTCATTCCATATCTGCATTGAATTTTATTCAAAAATCTTATATTTTTTCTATTAGAATCGGGATGAAGTAAATAATTGAATTAAAATGTCATTCTTAATTTTAAATTTATAGCAAACTCCAAATGTGAGGTATAATTTATTTTAAAATGTAAAAGTAATATTCTTAAAATATTTTTTAATATTTTATTTACGCAGAATAGGTGGTAAATATTAGACAACAAATCAAAATTTTTGTCTAGAATGAATGAAATAGAGAGAGAAAAAATAAAAAGTAAAAGTGGATAAAAAAATTGCAGAGAAATTATTAATTCCACATTATTTGATCATGTAAATTTAATTATGTAACAAAAAAAAAGTATACTCTTTTTATTGTTTAATATATTTAATCTAAAAATAAAATGAAATACTTATAGTAGTATAGTAGACCAAAAACGAAATAAAATGAAAATGTTATTTAGGCACCGTTTGGAGTGTTAATAAATTTTAAAAAATTTCATAAAATTCTAACAACCTCTATAAATTACTAAAATTCTATCACACTTTTACTTTTTCCTACCTTTACTAATTTCAAAAATTTTCAATATTTCATGAAAAAAATGAAAAATTTGTAAAGAGATTAATCGAGTGCAAAATTTTATTTTTCACGATCATATTCTTCAATCGAAAACTTTCAAATGAGTACTATTATTGTTTATTTTTTTTTCTATTTTTTTAAATCCGTTAGAATAGATTTAGATAAATCATTCTAATGGTTTATTGATTTAGAATCTGTTAGAACAAATTTTGAAGGTTGTTCTAATTATTTTGACACTGTTTAGAGAGAGAATAAATATTTTTTTGAATCCGTTAAAACGGATTTGAGAAACCATTCTAACGGTTTTGGCATTATTTATATCTAAAAACATGATTTGAAAAAAAATACCAAACGCCTTTCTTTAGGTGTGTTTAGAGTTGTATAAAATAGTATAAAATTATAAAAGTAAATGTCTTGTAATTTGTACAGTGAGTGAAAAATTTAAATTTTATTATCTCGTAATTCGTATTTGTAAAAATTTATAAAATTTTATTTTTTTTAGAGAGCTCCAAACAAAACTTTTATCTCAAACTATATTTTTTTCTTATTTTATATCACTCTAAATGCATACTTAAATAATATTCTTGCAATTTATTTCCTTCATTACTCCTCGGCTTATCTTTTGACCTATCCAATAAATTGAGTTTATTTGACCCACTTTTACCTGCTCACAGTTCGTTACTATCCTGAAGATCATGAATTGCTCAACGAATGAGAGAGAGAGAGTCGAACAAATGGCCATATCTGGTTCTTGCCGCGAAATCTGGGAAGCAATTGAACGTTCGGAGAGGTCAGTTTCGGTGAATTTTCTGTTATTTTGGTTGGAATTTGTTAATTTTTCGAATCTTTGTTCTGTCTTTCTTTCCATTTCCAAATATGAAATGGCGATATTCAAGATCAACAAAATTACATTTTTTCCCCCTCTTTCCCACCTTTTATTGGCTCGTAAACGGGAAATTGAAATGGGTTTTCTATATCTTGGATGCCTTACTCTGATACACATCAATTCAAACCTAGGTTGTTGCTCAATACCGTCTGGTTTGATTATGGGTTGTTTTATGGTGCAGGATCAATAAATAAAATTTTAGTACTATGTAGTTTTCTGAATGTATTGTGGCTCTGGGTTTTGTATATTATTCATGAATGTTTTTCATTCTGCCAAAGATGCAATTTAAACAACAATATGCCCATTTTGTGGAGAAGATATTGGGTTCAACCTTTTACACGCATGATTATCATGATAACGAACCAGTGAAATAAACCGGGACGATCTTGATACTTTTCCATCTTCCTCTCGAGATTATTTGGATTAGAAGTTCAATTTTTCTTTCCAAAAGTAGTATGGTATGCCAGCTATTAGGATTTTAACATGCTTTTGTGCCCTCATCTCATTGGCTTGTCGTACCACATAAGCGAGATAATGTGGTGATAGCCAGTTTTTTCCACATTTTGTGACTCCTCTTGATTACCAAAATGTTCTAAATATGAGTTGCATTTTGTGAGTTTCCTGTGATTTTGTTTCTGGGGGAGCAATCATATTAAAATCTAATGCATGCGGTCTTGTAGTTTCATGTAAATGGAGAAGTTAGGTTTTTAAATGTCTCAAGGTAAAATTTTAACTTAAGAAGTATCAATATGTAGTGTCATTTTGGATCTACATACTCATTCAAAGTCAAAAATTTCTCTGAGGCTAACAACAAATATGCTCAAATTATTGTATAATTTTGGGATGATTGGACTTCATACCCATTCTGCATGTGTGTATGCATGTTTATGTGATAAATACTGTGTACAGTAGGTGTTGCCATATCTGTTTTTTTATTTACTCTGTTACGTAGATTTATGGTGATATTAATAAAGACAAAGGGTTTTAAGTGGTTGGTGTCAGTAATCTATTTTTTGTTTTGATTTGCAGCTACCTGGTTTCCTGCATGTATGAGGAAGCAGCATCAAGAGCCTCTTCTGTTTTGAGGGATTTATGCTCTAGTAAGTTCGTTGAAGCTGGAGAAGAAACTCTATTGAATGAAATGTTTGAGTCAGCTGGTATGGTGCTAGTTCAGTCCTTGAAGGAGCTTGGGAGGTAACATAATTTAGCTTCTAGATTTCTTCTTGTTGGTGTGCTGCATTACGTTCCATTATAATTTCTTTATCCTCATATACTTACCACTCAAACTATCCTTTCGAGTATTAACCATGTTTTAAAACTGTGGTACTTCTTTACTGCTTTTTAATTTATTCCAAATTCTTGCAATACACTCTCTAGCTCACAATGTTGAACGTTGGCACCTTATCATAAAGGTCTGTGTCATTTACCTGGACTAGTGAGTGGAAACATGCAGGAGCTGCATATGAGATGTAAACATCAATGTGGTTTTATCATAACTTCTTCCTTTTAGTTCATTAAGAAAAATTATAACTAATTTTTCTTTTGTAGTTCGTTGCATGCTTTGACCATCTGAAAAAGTCTTGCGAGCTTTAATAATATATTTTGGCTTCATTGTATAATTGGGTTTCAAGATCTCTGGAGTCCAGGTGAATGCTACGATTTTGTGGAGACTTTTGAAGGAGGGAATATTTTCATTTTGGCATTTAGTTTATATATTTTAAGATGGTTATAAGGCCAATTGTGTTTTATGGTACAAAGCATTGGACTATTAAGAAACAATACTTTCATAAGATGAGTGTAATGAAAACAAGAATGTTAATATGGATGTGTGGTAATATAAGATATATACGAAATAGTATTGAGCTGACAACGATAGAAGTTGAGAAGTTGATTAAGGTGTTTGGTGATGTCCAACATAGACCCAAAGATTTATCAATAAGAAAGTGGTTGGATCCTGGTTGACAGGGTAAAAATGACAAAAAATAGACCTAAGATTTAATGGACTGAATTTATGAAGAAAATTTTAATTTCAAATAATCTTACAGTAAATATAACTCTTGACAAAAATGAATGGGGGAGTTGAATTGTATTTATTTTGTATACTGTTTACCAAAATGGGATTAAGGGATAGATAATATTAATTACCAAAAAAAAAGGGATAGATAATATCATAAGATAATGCATGAGATTGTATAGATAATATACTACGGGATTAATTTTTTGTTTGGGATTATACATGCCAGGTTTGGTTAGGATGAGATCAAGAGTGGGATAAGTGAAAGGATATCATGATTAATTGTTTAAAATTACATTCTTTCCCTATTGAAAAAATAATAATAATTATTGCTAAATAAATATATTATATTAACATACAAGATAAAAAATATGTTTATATAATATTATATTGGCTTATAATATATAACTTCATATTTGTACATAGCATAATGTTTTATTATGCATTATTTAAATTATAAATAATATTATAAGGAATAGAGGGCAATTTTTTCCCTTTGCCCCATAACCCATGGGAGTGGAAATACAATACGAACCCATCCTAAGGATACTATCTCCCCTTTTTGTGGGATCATTACCCCTAAGAGATAAGTAATCCACCGAATTTTTATTCATCAAACAAGTGATGTTTGTGGCCCATAGAATTGATAATTCAATCCCACCCAACACATCTATCAAACAAACATAGCCATGATGTTTACCCCCGCCCCGGGGGGGGGGGGGGGAATTGAAAAGAGTAAGAAGAAAGACATGGTAGTTATAAGGTCAATCCTTTTTTTGCTTCTCACAAAACTGGTATAGAAATGTTGTGGGGATTGAGCGTGTAATGCTTCTACTTAAGTTCTCAATGAATGATATTCTATGATTTTACTGTGTCTATGCAATAGTGTCAGGGCCTTTATATGGTATACCCACTTAATTGATAATGTATGATGGTGATGTGAGTAAATCACTTAATGTTACAGTTATGATTGGATGTTTCATAGTGTAAATGGTGTTCATTACTATAAAATATTCAATAATAAAAAAACTTTTATTCAAGCTGATGTTGCGTGGTTGGTGAACTAGTTGGATACTAAGAAATGACAAGTAATTATTTTTTTTTCCTATTTGAAAATTATATTATGCTGAGTTTGCTAGTGTAAAATCGTCTGTCTAGTGATAGAAAATCGGGATGGTTGGAACTTAACTAGAAGAAGAAAAGGGGCGTAGTTTGGGTGAGGACAAGGGAGGCAGGAGCATGGGAAAGAGTAAGAGTGTCCTCACACCTCATTTAGTGTCTGGGTAACACTAATATAGAATTTTACCTCAAAATGAAAAGTTAAAAGTTTGAAACTTGATTTTTTTTCCCTTAATACCTATAAAAGCATATCAAAAGCAAATGTATATATATATATATATATAACATTTCCATGTATATGGATTACTGCTTTTGTAATCTTGATATCCAACCAATTTTTTTTATAATTAATTCAAAATTGATCTTTGCAATATGAATGATTGGGTAAATTGGTGATTAATCACAATATCTGCATGACAAAATTAACTTTTTATGTGGCTCCAGTAATAATCAGCAGTATGTGTACTTGTGGCTGTGTATGTTATTGAGCACATGTACACAATGCATGACTTATGATCAATATTCCTAATAAAGTTTTTGTAATTCCTTTGGATGGCAGGACACAGGACATATTTAATGAGCTTTTGCTGTTGTTTGGTTCAGTCACTGTCATTCCTATTCAAGTTTTTCTAGCTGGGTACCCTTATCTCTCTTACACGTGTTACTTTCTGATTCAGTTCAAAGTGTTCATTATTTGCCAATTGATCATTTTAAAATTTTGTTGTCTCATGTATTGAGGGTGTACTATGAACTTCAAGTTTCTATAGAATTCGGACCAGCTTGTAAATATAAGTGTTATTAAAAGCAACACTCTTGGCCTTTGGAGAGAGAATTTCCATCTTTAAGTAATTTATGGGGCAGCTTTCAACATATTACAAAACTGATTCTCCTTCTTCTTTTATTTATTTACTTTTTATTTTTTATAATCCCAACATACTGCCTTGACAATAGGATTGCTTGTGAATATGATAAAAGAAGATGTTAACAGAAATACTTTGTCAAAAATCTCATTTATTCATTGGGGTATAGTTAGTGGGTTCAATACTCGAAAACGGTCTCTTTAGTTGATGGGGTAAGACTGCGTACATTATCCCTCCCTAGGCCTCATGCACTGGGCCACCCTTTTGCAGGAAGAAATTATAATCTGAATTTGCATGAATAAAAATCTTGAGAGAAATATAAAATGCTTCAAATGATGTTTTTGTCATGAGCAAATATCACCTCTATATCTTATGGATATGCCAAATCTACTCATATGCCTCTTCTGCATCCTTATTCTAAAAACTAATAGATAAACAAATAAATAAGAAAAGGAAAGTGACAAGAACAGGCATAAACAGACATGGTATTGAATTTTTCTGATTTAATTTAAAAGCTTTTCATGAACAGACATAATTTAAAAGCTTTTCTGAACCTTTCATTGAAGCTGCTAACTTTTTCCTGATGAAACATGGATTGTATATTACGGTATGAGTTTGTTTTGATATATCTAAGACACCTAACTTAGGATATGCGGACATGCTGAAGCATTAATGTCTGTGTTATCTAACTTTTACCTGTGATGCTATGAAGTGTCCTTATGCTATTATTATATGCTGTGTCAATAGGATGATTGGCAAGACATTTTTTATTGAGTTTTGCTGAGTGCAGCCGGCCGTCACAGCAGGATCTTGACATGTCCGCAAGGATGCGCAGGTCCCTCACTTTCTCTGCTGACTTGTCAAGATCATGCCACTGCACTTAGACATTCTCTTGTTTACGTAGACGTGATTTTCTGGGTGAATACTGCAACAGTAAGCTTATAAACTTCGCTTACTGTTATCAATTTTGTGGTATGCATGTCGCAAGTAGTTGTTTATTCTAAGTTGTCAATGTAACAGATGTTATAGCAAAATTGTCCTCTGGAAGAAGTAATTTTGGCAAGTTGGGTGCAGCAACACTACGCTTTCTTTCTTATTTTATTTTGCAGGGTTTGCTTTCAGATATCTGAAGGTCCTTGTTCAGGTGCTAAAGAATTACTTGAGGAATTTCTTAGCAAGTGGATACTTGTGGATGAAGGATATTATGTTCTTGCAAGTGCAGAATCAAATGTGGATTATATGGGAGGATCCGGTGGTTCTTTTTATCTAGGAGTTGATAAGTACTTGGAAGTTGTTGAGGTCTATGTTGTAACACTTCTTGGGATGGTTTTGAGAGACGTAGACTGTGCTTTCTCATGGGTAGAAAAAGCTGCATTACCTGAGGAAAAGCGACAGGTAAACCAAGTTATCCCTCTTATTAATCTAGATTTTATCATTGATGGTTTAAGGCTATTCCATTTAAGAAAAAAGGTGTTTTATATGTTAACCATATATTTATTTACAAGAAGCTTGTGATCATTGTTATATTCCTTGATTTATATTTTAAAATTATGCGTTCTAGTTTCCTGGCCTTGCATTGAAATTGGATCCCATTCAAAATGGATTGCTGCACTTTGGTTTCTTTTTCAATACAACTCAACTCAACTCAACCAAGCATTAATCCCAAACTAGTTATGATTGGCTACATTAATCCTCTTTCTCCATTCATTTGTTGTTCTTTTTCATTTATATATATATATATATATATATATATTCTTGGTAATAATAGATTATGAGCTTACTTTTTTGCAAAAACTTAAATTTGCATATCCAGTTGTTCACTATTGAAAGTAGTACTTGAATCCTTGATACAGCCGGTCCTTGGAAAATTGAACTGGAATTATATTAAATGAAATCATCTTTTTCGTGTTTTGATAGGTATATTGAATGAAATCTTATTGTTCTCTACTTCACTTTATATTGCTTTATGTTGAGAGATGACAATGTTGAAACTTTTAAAGATACCATTGGTGTATACTTTATAGGGATGTTTGATGATTGTTGTTGCTAGGTATCTCTTAAACAAAGAGCTTCATAATACCTTCCCCCAAAAAGGCGCTTCATGATAAAATATAAAATTGTTTTTTATAATCCTCATCATATTTTGCCTTTTTTCAAATGACTACTTGAGTTTCAATAGTCAAGATTGTGGCTGTTTGATGGGAATCTCATTTTCATTCTACCAATTTCTAATGCTTGGTGTGTATTTTTTTTATCGTGAAAATTTCCATTGTTACAAGGTGTTGTAATCCCTTTTCTATTCCCATTCTCCTATTTAAGGGTGATATGTACAAGTCGAATTCATGATATATACGAACCCTGCCAGGCAAGAGCTTTGTGCACTGGGTCCATTTTACAATTTATGATTAACTCTATTCTTGCCTTGTGACAAAGTCTCCCTTTCTATTGTCAGGGTTAAAATCCTGACTAGGTTTCTTTCAAGTTAACATTGTTTCTCTCTCTAATGTCATATGCTTTGATCACCATTACTAGATTAGCCTTAAACTGGCCCTTCAACAGCTCGACTACTCCAAGATCAAAAGCTTATATGAAGAGGACTTCCTCCAACAAACTAAATATTGTTTGCTTTTTATTGGAATGCCCAAAATGTTCCTATTTCCTAAGATAGCAAAGCAAAATGCTAGCAGATGATTAAGTAGGACTAATTTGAGGATTTATCGTAGTTCCTGCACCTTGCGTGGTGTCTCCCAGTCCACCACGGCTTGCACGCACCTTCTCTGGATCCAACGAGTTAAGCGAGTTCCTTTTTTTTTTTCAAAGGCGGTCCTTTTCTTTCCCCGGACCGATGACTCACTTGTTTGCTAGCAGATTCATAATTCTAACATTTCCATTTAAATGTAATAAATTATATAAATACAGCATACTTAACTCAAAAAGTCTTAGTCCTAACTTAGTCGGGGTCGACTACATAAATATTTTTTTTATTCTCATTTGAATTCATGTTCATAGGAAGTGACTATTATTTCATGTAATTGTTGACTGACAACCTATAGCTTTATAATTTAAGCATAAATTATACAAAATATAGCATTTTATACCAAAATATACATTTAAACAAATTTCAATTTATTCTTGTAAACATTTTTTATATTTTCATATTTTTGTATTGCTTTCAAAATATTTGCAAAATGTTCTCAAAACATTTTGTGTTTCTTTACTATCTGAAGTAAGCTACTGAAATGAAAGTTTGATTCATTTGTCCCTCCTCTCTCTCAAAGTTGTCTAATCCTTTATTTCACCATTGTAAACTAGCCATTATAGGCTTTGTAGCTGGAGGCTAATAAGTGCAAAGGCTTTCACAGCAGACCTGATTACTATCTCAGTATCTCTCTGCCTTTTTTCCTGATCACTCTCTTCTGCCCTGCTCGTGTGTATGGACACATATAAACATTGATTTGTGTGCATATATAATCAGTTTGTACTTTTTATTTTGTTACTTGCTATTATATATGTTTTGCTATATGAATCAACGTGTATCTCTTACCACTCAAATATTTATTTATTTATTTATTTAATTTCACATGGCTGCAAAAACGTTGGCCATTGTTAGCTGAAGGAATTAGAGGCCAGTTAGGCAGGGGAAAGGATTGACATTGCAGAATTTTAGGGTTCAGAATGAAAATTCAAAGTTTTGATGCTGATTACGAAATTGAGTCTCACCATTTGAGAAGAAAATTAGGTAAAGAGAAGAAGCTAGGCATCTTACTTAGAAATCCACAGGTATCATCCTTATGGCGGCACATCACAAAGTTTCAAATTTTTTTTCAGATTCTTAAAACATTATTTAGTAAAAAGATTAACATTGTTGGACTGCTACTTTAAGAATAGGAATAAATTAATTGAAAACTTCAACAGTTGACTCGCAAGGCTGTCTAGAAAACCCTGAGGGTTAGCTTAGCTGGTCAGATTTTGGGCTAGCTCTCCAATTGTCATTAGTTCAAGTTTTCTCACAGCTGATCATTAACTTTAGGATCTAGAGATTAGTCGAAGTGTGTACAAGTTATGGCCTGGATAACCTGTATTATCTTAAAAATAATAATAATAATAAAGACCTCTAAAACTAGTCTTAATTGTATAATGGTTGCCCCATAATTTGCCGAGAAAACCCAAAAATCACAAAAGTGTTACTGATTGCAAGAAAGCATGTGTAAAGCTATGTAGCAATATTTTTGCCTCAAATTGCTGTAAAATTGGAGTTGACTCAAAATTTATTATGCAAACGGCCTCTACTAGACCCATAAACTGATGGACAAAAGGGGAAAAAAAATTAAAATCGTATTGATAATTGTCTCATCTGCAAGTATTCTCACCATCTAGTTCTTACATCTTTGCTTTTCCAAAAAAATGTTGTGCTTGAAAGCCTGGTATAATTATTCTTGTTATTATCATTCTGGAAAAAAGATCTCCCACTTTTGAGGGATAAAACATGTACTTAATTCTATTCTTTACTTGTGGCAGCTGTAGTAGAAGAAAACTTTACTTGGAATCTTGTCTCACTTAAACCTCTTATTACATAATAACATTCAGGTTTTTTTTCCCCATTTTATCTTGGTAATCCAAATTAGAAAAACTAATCTGTTTTGAGTTTAATGTTTTCTTTTTCCTTCAATGGTTTCTTTTTCTTTTCCTGTTACTTCTTGGCTCTCAAAGGTAAGGCTTACATGTAAATAGTAATTCCTGCTGAATTTCTCATGAAAGTCATCTCGAGTCATAGATTTTAAACTTTGTGAGATATTTCATTTAGTCTCTAGGGCCTCTTGGCAAACAAGCATGACAGGTGAAGTATGGTAAAGAATTGCAAGGCCCTCCATTACTTTATCTACACGAAGTTTACTGCTACACACTTTAACACGGACCTGAGATGCATTTCTTGATTAGCAACTCGGCCTTACAATTTGGAGGAGTTCTCTTCTTGTCATAAAAAAGTGGGTTTTGATCCACTTCAGTAGGTTTTGTCTCCATTATTTCATCAACGTTCACTTGGATTTAGTAGATTGTTACATTTCATTTACTTTCCCCATTTTACACTATTTAATCATTCTCCTATTCTTCTTGTAGGAACTTTTGAGGAGAATACAATCTCTTTATTCTCCTAAGGCCCTTGGGCCATCATCGCAAGGCTCTGTTGTTACTTTGCCAGCAGAACGTGAGGCTCATTCTTCTTCTCTAAAGGAACAAAATTCATCCGAGGAATCTCCAAAAGCCCTAAAAGCCCCATTCCTCATCAAAAGAGAGAATGATATGAAACAAAAAATTTTAAAATTATCACAACAAAGAGTTCCATGCTTTTGGTGGTTCCGGACCATCACTTTGAGGTTTGGCAACCGACAGCTGGTTATGTCAAATATGAAACTTGTGCTGGGCTGCTTGATGATTCTCTTGTGTCATGTATTTTGGAGGAAGCAAGCCACATTGAAAAGGTAAATTGGGTAAATTGTCCTGTTGGTTGCTTTACAGGTTATGATATATAGGGTGCGTTTGGAGCGACTAAAAACAACGAAAAATGTGGTTTCAATAATTTTTGGCTTTTAGCACACAGCCACCAAATTACGTTTTTCAGAGATGAATAGTAAAACTTTTTAACTTTTGTATCAGTTTTTTGGAGAGAAAAACTGTCTGAATGGTTTTTTTTAGTCCGTTGGAATGATTTTATATCAGAATTTATTGAAAGTCATTGAAAAATTTTTGGGATTTGTAAAAAAGTTATTCGGGTTTGTAAAAAATTTATTGGGATTTATAAAAAATTATTGGGATATATAAATATATAGATATATATAAATTTATAAAAATTTCACGAAGTACGAAGAGTGCAAAATGTGTGAGAGAATTTTAGAGGTTTTCAAATGTTTTCGGCATTTTTTAGCTTGCCAAACGCACCCATACATATAATTGGCCTTGTTCGATCTACACTATCAAGTTGAGTTTAGGAAGAAAAAAAGCTAGTTTTTTTTTTTTTTTTTTTTTTCTTTAGCTGATTACTAGCTACCTACTATAAAGTTAGTTTTTTTTTTTTTTTGTTGGGGGGGGGGGAATTAGCTTTTTAGTAACTAGCTTTTTATTAATTTGACATTTTTTTCTTTCAAAGTTTAAAAGAAATTTAAAATGTAAGAGGTAAATTTGGTTATTTTAGAAAAAATCAAAAAATCAGTTTTTTTTTTTGCCAATCGGGCACTCAATATCATCAGTCAAAAAGTTTTTTTGAAAACTTACAGGGGGGGGGGGGAAATTCTACACAAATGGCCGGCCATATCACAGCAATTGCTAGTCCCGGGCTTGAACCCCCAACCTTCATGAAGTGGGGCAGATGTCCATTGGGCCAAAGGCCAGTCAAAGAGGGTTATTTGATATTACATGGTAGTTTCTTTCTTACAGGATTCTCAAAAGACAAACATTGTCCGTGAAGAAAGCTTTGGTGGACTTGTGGCAGCTTGCATTTTCTTACCAAGTGAACCCTCTAGCTGCGGTGCAACCAATCCCTGCCACTGCCCATGGAACCCGCTAATGGTACAATGTTGTTGCCTCTTTCTTCCGAAGGTTGTTGGAGTTGGTTTACATAGCAAGAGGATGCTTATACCCAGATCCTGTTAATTAGGTCGCTATCACGAGCACAAGAAGATTTATGAGCGCCCTTAGTTGCTAATAGGAACTTTCCTCAGGCTTCCTCTGGTTTTATTTATTTATTGATATTTTTTGTGCTTCTTCTCAGAAGAAGTCATTTGTGAATTTTGAGTGATCGCGATCTGCATGCAAATCTTAGGTCAAATTGTCAAATTGTGTGTTAATTTTTGTCAATTTGGTAGCCTTATGTTCGAAATCCAATGTGCTGGATGTTGAATAATCATCCCCAACTTGGGCGTTTGCATCATTGCACTGTTTTAACTTTCTGAGTCTTAGTTGTCTACTTTGCTATTCTGACCGAGATTGGTGCCTGTCTACCGTGGAAAAATTGTGCAAAGCTTTGCATGTGCGTGGCATGATCTCTTGTTAACTCCCTGAAGTGAGAGAACTGGAAGAGAATTTGGAGTCCAAAATCAGTCAGTTACTCTGTCAAGCACGGTCAATTTTCAAAATTCTTGTAATTTATGAAAATAGAAAAAATAAATGTGTTTCCGCTTGTTTTAAAAAATTTGATTTTCATTTTCGTCACTATAATGATTATTGTTTTACCCTTGAATTTAGTTTTGGTCTAGATTTGCATTTTAACTTTCTAAAAATTTATAAATATTTCTCACGTCATTTCTAATTTGCATGATAACTTTAAGCTCGGTCCAGTCATAACATGCCCGTTTTATCTAATGATTTGTTTACGGTTTAGATTTACATTCTGGGTATTTAAAAATATTCTTTTAACAAATTTCATATTAACTTAGCAAAATTGGTAGCAATTAATATTCTGATCATAAAATGATTGTTTTAAACTTCAATTTGTTTTTAGCTCAAAATTCGCATTACAAGCATCCTAAAAGCCTGAAAAAATACTTCTTAGCAAATTTTTAGCAAATTTTGAATGATCTAAACTTGAACTATAAAATTTTTAGCAAATTTTGAATGATCTAAACTTGAACTATAAAATTATCTTTTTATCATTGAGTCATTTTTTTTAACCTATATTTGCATTATAGGCTTCTCAAAAGACTGAGAAATATTAATTGTCATGTTTCTTGTCAGTTAAGTAAATTTCAGCTCAAAAATAATGAGCTATATTCTCTTTCTAGGATTTTTTAAATATTTTTTGATAATTCTTATTAGTTAAATAAATTTTGAGTCAATTCAAAGTTAGACCCCAAAAAAAAAAAAAATTATCATTTTACCTTTAAGTCTATTTCATCTAAATTCTTATTGTAGACTTCTCAAAAATCTATATATAAAATGGATGTGCCCATTATATATATACTATTATATTAAGACAATGCTATGAGTAATTGGTAAAATTATAAATTTAGAGTAAATTATACTTTACATCCTTGAGCTTTATCCGGATTATCAATTTAGAGCATGAGGTTTTTTTGGTAACAATTTAAGGGCTTTAGTGATCATTTTGTTCCTGATTAACTATCCAATTTTAGGACAAAATGCTCACTAGGGCCCTAATTATTACAAAATAAATAAATAATCAGGCCTTAAAGTGAGATTGTGGGTAAATGCCAATTGTCCAAAGTGTAATTTATTCATAAAATTTCAAAACCAACCAGTTGATGAAACTTTTTAATCTTTTTTATTAACACACTTTAACCACAAATAACCACATATGACTTAAAAAGATATATTAATAATTTATGAAATTTTATAAGTTATTTAAGTAATTTTTTCTTTTATATATTATTTTCTTTGTATGCCCGTTAATTAATTACTCACTATTTATTTAAGTAACACTATTTACTATTTGGTGTAAATGTTTCAATATTTTTAATTTTCAATTAACTTTGACAATCTAAAAAAAAATAAAATAAATAAAAAATTTAATGAATATTTCTCTTTCTCACACACGCAATATGTGCATTCGCTTCTAGTGTTAAAATAGCCAGAGCAATAATTGAAAAAAAAAAAAATTTTGAAAGGTTAATTGAAAATTTTGTTATTGAAGACTTTGTTAGGGTAACATGCCCAAAGTCCATACCTTCACGCTAACATTTATGTTAAAAAATTCTCAATCATGCATGGTATCAATCCAAATTTCATAATTTCTTGATAATTACATGTCATACATAAATGTAAATAAATATAATTTTTTAATAGTTTTTGTTATTAGTCTTCGCATTAAATTTCTTACCCAAAAAAAAAAAAAGAAAAAAAAATATCAAACATGTTTTTTTTTGTTCTTCTGGTACGTGGAAGTCCGTAGCCGCTACCCCGTACTGGGGTGCGTACAGGGCGAAGCACGCTCCAGGACCCTAGCCGGCAAAGGCCCCTGGAGAGTTAACCAGCCTAGGCAAGCCCTGGCTGACCGGCACGACCGAGAGGAGGCCATTAGGCACCCGCCATTACAGCGGTAACCCACCCCCGTGGGGGAGTCGAACCCGGAATCTCGAGAGGCCCAAGCTCTAAGGCGAGCCCGACTTCCACTCGGCCACCCCCGAAGGGGTGTTTTTTTTTTTTTTTTTTGGGTAAGAAATTTAATGCGAAGACTAATAACAAAAACTATTAAAAAATTATATTTATTTACATTTAAATAAACCGTTTGTGTAATTATAAAGTGATTATTAGTGAGAGATCTCATAAATGTGATAATAGAATTGAATATGGATAGTATTACTTGTTTAGCTTGACCTATTTGTTGGAAATTTTAATCTCTCTCTCTCTTTGCATGATTCGAAAGTTTGGTAGTGAAAAATCACCGCAAGACTCTACAGTGTTCACCTAAATTATTAAATTGAATGTTATTGTGGTGAAAATCTACTACGGGTCATGTATTAAAAACTTAGGCTTGGTTTAAGAAGAAAAATAACTAGTTTATTTTTAGCTAGCAGTTACTTAAAAAATAAGCTAGCTATTTTTATGTTTAGGAAAGAAAATAAACTTTTTTTAAGTGGATTTTAGGTTTTGATTAATTTGATATTTTTACTCTTAAAAGTTTAAACGAAGATTAAAATATAAGATGGTAAATTTAATTGGTTTACAGCTACTAGCTAGTAGTTACTGTACCAACTACTAGCTCTTGCAGTGTTTACCTAAGCCATTTAGATTAAACCGTGCACCCTGAAATAGATTTTCACTATTGGCACTCCTAATACACAAGTTTGCAGAGTATGCTTGACATAACTTTCTTTGTATTGGAAATCATCGCATAGAAAAGCTTTATAGAGAGTCATTGTCATGGAAAAAAAATAACATTTAGTAAAATATAATTGTCTTATACTAAATAATAATAAGTAGCAAATAAAATAAATATATGTAATAAGGAAATAATGGATAATATTTTTTTAACTTGAAACTATTATACATATATAAATATAAACCTGTAAAATATTTATTTTAAAAGATTAAAATTAAAAATTTTGACATTTTTTATTTACTTATTGGGAGGTATATTTCACAGAAGTCATCATTATTTATTTCTCAATAATGGACTATCAAAAAAGTGCTTTCACTAAAAGCCATTTTATGCAATTTGACCAGATATCTAGAAAAAAACATGTTATAAATCATTAGAAAGTTATTCTAGATTGAAAAGATTTCTAAAAATTTTTGACAAAGGAGAATGAAATTAATCAAAGTTTCATTTTTTAAGAATGGTTATGAAATTAGTTGAACTGTCAAAGATGCTATCTTTTTAATGACAAAAATTCATTTATACGTCAGATATTTTTTTTTATTTAGAACACTTTATATAAATTATTATATTTTAATAAATTAAAATTTTTAAATTTCAAATACATTAACATTTAATTTCAATTACCTGATAAAGTGATGTACTAGCTCCAAATGGCAGCAGATGAACCCATGACTTGCGACAGTTAACTTGCTTTACACTCACTTGTGTCGCTAGGGCTACGTTGATACAAATTCGGGGTATAACATCGAGAGCACATGAAGCGTGGGACAATCCTTGTGCTTAGGTGGTCATTACTTAGCCATTTGTCAGCTATATAGATCCTAGCGATTAGAATATATGGTGGTACTGACTTATTATTAGGCACCTTATTAGGTCTCGTGATGTGTCGACAATTGGGTTTCAGTTAGTGACTTCTATAAAAGAGATATTAGTAAGTTTTTGCTTGTAACAAATAAACAAACTATTTTCTTGATTTCAATATCATTGAACTTGCAAACACCTATCTCTAATTTCAATATTTATATTTTCAAGTGTAGATTACAGTTATGACCACTTAGGTGGCAATAGATATCCTCAGTTACACTGATGTACATAAGATTCATTGGATGATAGCGACCTTGAGGACCAATGGCCATGGGATTGTTGTAGCCATTAACGAAAAGTATTGAGTTAGTAGGGATGAGACATGAGTTAGGCTATCTATATCATTAGGAGTTGGATTGTGTACCTTAGTAAGGATGGGCCCATCCACCTCAGTTGGATATGGATCGTCCACCTCAGCTAGAGTGGACCCATCCACGATAGGTAGGCCAACATCATCACTCTGTGAGTTTATTGTGCTTCCTAACATTGATGACTACACCATTATCACAGAGCATATTGAGTTGCTACCATCATTAATTATGTAGCCATCTTAACCCTGTCACACACCATCTATGCCTACTATGACACCGAACAATCCAATTCCACCATCTCTTATATACTACACGAAGAGGAAGAGGACAAAGGCTCGATCGTGTTGAGATGGAAACATTAAGTCATGCAGACTTGGTAGAGCCCCAAGGCTAGTAACAAGGGACCCAACCACCCATTTATCTAACTGTGAAGGTATCTAATTGTGGCATATACTATTTTTTTTTAAATGTACGGGACACTTATTTTTAATGTAAATTGAAAACAACTATTTATTTTTATGCACAAAACACATGTTTTGGTATATTCACTTATTTACTTTCTTATCGTATTGTGTGATGTTTGATATTTTATGGCATTTTTGAGAAGACATGAACAACTTGTGCTGCTGTTTGGATTGATGATGGACACGTTTGTATCAAAATATTTAATAGATTGTAGGGCTTGTATAATAGAACTGTAGTAGAAATTGTGATATTATAACACGATTTCTATTTTATAGAAATCATGTTATGAGATTGGGGTTTTATACCTTTACTTAGCTAGAAGTTGCAGTATCATCTTATCTTCCTTTTTACCTTGAGTGAAATCGTGACATGATGTCATATTTTTATTAACATTATATTATAAATTTGTTTTTCTTGAATTGTATTTGACCAATTATTTCTAATTTTAACAAGGGAAACAAAAAAAATTATTAACTTTTTATGTATTTGAAAATTTTGATAATTTACAATGCAAAAGTTACTGATTTTAGTATTTTTTAGCTTAAGAGTTGTAATTTTTGGTGCAAAAATGTGTTTGATAAATATTAAAAATTGATTACTTCTCACAAATGGTTACTAATTTGTAAAAGTTGACATTCTGTGTTTGAAATAATAAAAAGTAAGATAAGGTGGGATAAAGTGAAATAAATTGTCACTTACTAATTCATGTAATAAAATAAAAAGTAAATAAATTTTAGATTTTAAGAACTATTTAGAGATTTTTAGAAATTTACGGTTTTTAATAGGTTGACAAAATTTACAACTTTTGGTTAAAAAAAAAAGAAAAAAATCTAATTTTGAAAAAACAAACGGGCTCATTGGCGTAACGATCATAGTCCTTTAAGCCTACCCTTCCCTCTTCGGCGGTGAGGATCTGGCGATGTCTTCTGATTAACGGCAGTCGGAGGGAGGCACCGAGGGCATGATAAAGTACTCGAGGGTAGAACAGACTGTGAGATTTCTGATGGAAAACCAGACACAAAAGAAAACTTTTGTCCATTACGACCACACCGATGCTTGCAAGTACTACAGATGGACTGCCAGGTACCCATCTCTACCTATCTCACACGCGCGCGCACGCCTTTGTATTAGATTCGCGATGAAATTGGGTCGGAGCATAAACAGTTTGCTTTATTATGAATCGACCCAGTTGTGTTTTGAGTTGAATCCCAACCCAGTTGGGTTTGGAGTTGAATCCTTGAAGTTCTGTAGAGGAATTCTGTTGTAGGAATAGCTAAATTGCACTTTGTTGGTGGCAATACTGCATGTTTGGTGGGTTTCTTTTGTAATTATTTCTATGGCCCAACTAATATAAGATATTGACTTTGCAGGGAATCTTACCAGTTTATGTATGCCAGGCCATGGAAACAAGTTCTTGAATTCTATTCAAATGTTGTTCGCGGTCGCTTGTCATTGTCAGCATTGTTTGAATCTGAGGTGGATTGGTAACAACTTCCCATTATAAAATAGAAATGGACCCAACATTAGCTTTCACTGATGGAATGTGGTTTTCTGGCTGGCTGTTTTGAAATTGTTGCTTACTGTAATGCATTGTTTGCAGCATTTGTTCTAGTCTAAAATCCATGTTGCTTATCCAAGTTGATAATTAAATCTTGTTTTAGCCATGCCCTTAAACGTGAAATATCGATCTAGTGATTCTAAAAATAGGTAGTTTCTTTTATTGAAAATGCTTGGAGATTGTAATTATTTGAAAAAAGCGTTTGTAGCTTTTTGTTGATGATCTGCTTGATTTTTCATGGAGATAATAAGTGCCTTTAGGCAATTGCTTTTTGCGTTTTATATTAATAATGCTTTTCATTGTTGGAGACCTTATTGAAATAGCAACTTATGACTAGTTTATGGATTCTAAGTGACTTGTTTGGTTCACTTTTAGGGCCTTTTCAAACAAAAATAGTTTCTTCTGCATGTGCTTGGTTGTCTCATAAAAATTGATGCTTTCATTTCCATTGAGATTTCAAGGACCATGGACACTTTAACATGGAATCAACATAGACAATGGAACCATCAGCACTGGTGATGATAGGTAAACATCATTTGTTAAATCTGAAAATGATCATAACATGTGTAATGAGGTAAATTGAAACAAAGGAACAAAACGATCTCAACTCAAATGCCTCACAAAAAAAAAAGGACCAATTTTTAGACACACACACACACACACACTCTCTCTCTATCTCTTTATTTTTAGTTTTTTTTGGTACATGAGGACCAAAACCCTTAAACTAAGATCTGCTAGAAAGTGAGAAACTATGAGTTAGTTGATCTTCGGCGTAGGACTTTATAAATGGATAGGGGGGGAGTTCTTAGAGTAAGTTAGTTGAGATTTCTTTGTATAGCTTTTTCAGGTAATTTATGAGCGCAAACATTTGCCTTTCGTGTCACATAACTAAACTCAAATCTCTAATCACAGTGCAATAACTCATTGATTTTCATGGGGATATTTGCTTGACTAGGAAGCATGAACTCATTGTCAAGGGTGCCATATCCGAGTCGAACTCACGAAGGACAATGACACGTGGTAGACTCATGTTGGGCATGTTTTGAATTCACCTTTTGCCTTGTTGGATTTTTTTTATTATTTCTTTTTGTTTGGCTATATCACACACTTGTTTTGGACACATGTTGTTTTTTATAGTACATGAATATTTTACATGGGTTAGGTAGAAGAGTCAGGCAAAGGGTGAAGGAACAAGAAATTAGGTTGGGGAAAATAAACAACTCTATTAGGAACCAAATCCATCAATAGTTCAAAAACAATAACAACAATAGCTTTGGGATTTTGGGGGATTCGGAGTTACTAAGTGTAGGTCAAAAGCAACAAAGCAATTAGGAAGATCAGTGTAGGAAGATAAGTTTGGAAAAAAAATGGTCAAAAAGTCTACTCAAACTACAATTGGGTTATTTAGAACTTTGTGGGCAAACCTAGATTCTAAGAAGGTCCAAGTGTACTTTATTGCTTACCCTCAGATTCCTTGTCCTTGTTTCAGTTGGGAAGGATTTGAGAAATCACTTGAGAGGCATAGTGAAGCCAGTAATGGAGATGAGATCTTGATGGGGGGAGAAGAATGGTTAAAAGAGGTGGGGTCAAAATATATTCATAGGTTGAGGGGGATGGTGAATATTGAAGACCTTGGAAAGGCCCTGGTTTTAGCATAGGGGGTGTCTGGGGGCGAGGAGGTTGGAGTAGAGAGTGATGCTTGTTTGGCTTCAATATCAGGTGAGAAGGGAAAGGCAAAAAACTATTGTTAGGAAGTGTTGTTATGACGAGTCAAAGGTGTCGGAATGGGTTAAGCAGGGTTAAACCTGATATACGCTTGTTAAGGGTATCTTGTGAAGGATATTAAGAAAACATATGAAACTATTGTCATCCATTGAAGCTAATAGAAGATAGTGCAGGCAAACAGATGGGAGGTAAAGACCAAAAAGAGAAGAACAATAGCGAGAGGGAATCAGAGAATCTTAAGCGTTCCATAAATTACAAAAGAAGGGCAAAGAAGAAGATGGGAGGTGGGCAGGGGAAGGGGTTAACATTAATGTTGAACTATTGATGAGGCCCAAAATAGTGTGTTGGAATGTGAGGGGAATAAATGGGGTGGGGGGATAAAAGCCATTTTTAAAATGACTTTAAAGAAATGGAGACCTTTGGTAGTGTGCCCATAGGAGGGGAAACTAGGGAGCATGGATAATTCTGTGGTGAGGGGAATCTGGGGGAAGTGGTTGGCTTGGGAGGTTTTGGAAGCTAAGGGTGCTTTTGGAGGTGTATTGATAATGTGGGATAGTAGGGTTTTAACTCTGGAAGGGAGCGAGGTGGGCAGTTTCTCTATTAGTGGTTGTTTCAAAAGCATAGAAGACAATTATTTATGGGCCTTCATAGGAGTTTATGGGCCAATCGTTCCTATTTGAAGGGAGATTTTCTGGAAGAATAGGAGGCAGTTGCATTTAGATGGGAGGTCCCTTAGTGTATGGGTGGATATTTTAATATGATTAGAAGCCCTTTGGACAAAGATAGGTGCTAGGGGAAATTATAGTGTGATGCGGAGTTTCTCTAGTTTTGTCAAGATTTTGGGATTCATTGACCTACCATTGAATGTTGGTAATTATACTTAGTCCAATTCAAGAAGCAAATCCAAAATTGACAGGTTTCTAATCTCGACAAGATGGGAAGAATTCTATCCAGGGACTGTCCAGTTGCTAAGGATCAGAGTGGTGTCAGACCATTTCAATATTTTACTAGATGTTGGGGTGTATTAGAGAGGGCCCAAAGTCACTAGGTCTGAAAACATGTGGATTAAAGTAGATGGATTCAAGGAGATGGTGACTAATTGTTGGAGCTATAGTTTTACAGGATGTGCAAGTTTTGTTTTGATGAAGAAGTTGCAAAAGCTCAAGGCCAGTGTCATTAGGTGGAAGATAGAAGACTTTGGCCAAATTGAGGTTTAGAAAGCAATGTTGGGATTAAAAGGATGATAATTGGTTTTTGACTCCAGAAGCAGCACATATTAAAGAGCATAAAAAATGAGAATTCAGTAGGGTGGTTAGGTCTGAAGAAATTAGTTGGAGGAAAAAATCTGGGGTACTTTGGCTGAAGGATGGCGTTAGAAACTTTAAATTCTTTCACACAATGGCTAATGCACATAGAAGGTACATTCATATTATGAAATTATTAGTTGAGGGAAGGCAACTTGAGCACGAAAAAGTATTAGGAATTTCTATGAAGAGTTGCTCATTGAGAAGGAGTCATGGAGACCTAAGTTTATTTGGAGTTGGCAAATCCATTTCAGGTAGGAGAAGGACGACCTTGAAGGAAACTTCACAGAAGAAGAAGTGTGGATGGCTTTAAAATCTTTAATGGAGACAAAGCATTAGGGCCAAACGGTTATATTATGTCGTTCTTTCAGTCCAGTTAAGATGTGATCAAATATGATATTAAGGAAGTATTCACGGAGTTTTTTTGAGGAGAGAGTTTGTTAAGAGTATTAATGCAACATTTATAGCATTGATCCTGAAAAGCTGTGGGGGGGGGTTAACATAAGGGATTTTAGGCTAATTAGTTTGATGGGTAGTTTGTACAAGCTAATAGTGGAAGTGTTAGCTAATCGGATGATGATGTTAGCTCCATTAATTTCCATGACTTAAAATGCAATTGTCGAAGGAAGGCAAAATTTGAATGCAGTTTTGGTGACAAATGAGGTAATTGACACTAGGTTGAAGAGTAAAGTCCTGGGTATTATTTGCAAGCTGGATGTTGAGAAAGTCTGCAATGTGAATCGGGAGTTGCTATTCCATTTGTTGGAGAAAATGGGTTTTAGGTTAGATGGAGGAAATGGTTTCATTGGTGTATCTCCACAGTAAGGTTCTCGATGTTGATCAATGGTATCCCGAGGGTTTCTTTGGATCTTCAAGGGGCTTTCCTTGGGGGGGATCCCCTATCTCCATGCTTGTTCATTTTGGCAATGGAATCCTTTAGTCAAATGGTGATGAGAGCAATGTAGGATGGTCTTATTGAAAGCTTTAAAGTAGCAGTTGAAATCAAGGAAGTATATAAGTATCTCATTTTCTTTTTGCTGATGACTCATAATTTTTTGTGAACTGGATATTTGCAACCGAGGCATTTGAGATGTGTGTTATTACATTTTTAAGCAGTTTCCCAATTGAAGGTAAACATGGCTAAATAAAAAATTATACTAGTTGGGGAAGCGGAAAATTGGACCTAGCAGCTGTATTGGGTTGTAAAGTTAGCTTTTTACCAGTCAGTTAACAGCTGACCACTCTACCACTGAGCTTTGAATGGGTCTCACCCTTTTGATGAGCAATAATTTGACATTGAATGCTTGAGCCATTGCTTGGACAATGAAGGACCTTCTCTTGTCTCTTTTGAAGACCTGTGCGCTTTCCCTTTGGCGGGCCTATAATTGCGAGTGAATCCTGGGTTGTAAAGTTAGCTCTTTACCTTCATCATACTTGGGTCTACCGCTTTGGAGAGTGGTGATTGATGGATTTTAGAACAGGTTATCTGGATGGAAACAAAAATATCTATTTAAAGGGGCTTGGGTAACCTTAATAGAAAGTACATTGTCTAGCTTGCCTAACTTTTATGTTACTATTTACAATTCTAGCTGTGATATCATGAATGTTATAAGCTTGAAAGGGACTTTTCATAGGGTGGAATAGGAGATGGATTTAAATGCCATTTGGTAGTTTAGAGGATCACATGCCTTCCAATGAGTAATGGGAGTATTGGGGTTAGAAACCTGAAACTATTCAATGGAGCACTGCTGGGTAAAATTGTTGTGGAGTTTTTCCAATAGAAGTTTCTAAAGAATTCATTAGAGGAATGTTTCCAATGAAAATTGTTTGTTCTTGCATGTCCCTGCTCATTTTCCAAATTAATCCCGTGGCATATCCTAATTATAAGAAAGCCTATAGAAGCTACAATTGAAGAATTTGTAGAGAAAGGTATAGACTTTGGCAGAAATTAATTTCTGCCAAATATCAGATTGAGTGGGGTGGTGGTGGTGGGGGATTACAATTCATATATGGGATTACCACGCATGGGACAGTTTATGGAAAGGCATTCATCAACATTGGGATAAGGTAAACAAGTTGTTTTGGCAGGTAGGTACAGGGATAAGAGTTAAATTTTGGAATTTTAATTGGTACTTGGCAGGAAGGCTCAAGGACATTTACCCGGATAGTTTTGAACTACCAGTGAATAAGGGGGCATGTGGCAGACTATTTTGAGTACCATGGCAAGAACATAGTTTGGAATCTCACCCCTTGGAGGAATTTATTTGACTAGGAGGTGGAAAGTATGTTGTTTTATTAGAAATGTTGCAGACTACGAAGATAGGGCAGGGGGGAGATGGAGTCAAATGGACCCTTCAGAATCAGGGATTTTTTGAGGTGAAATATCTTTATAAGCCCTTGATGGAAAAAGTGGAAAGGGACTTTGTGTGAGAAAAGATTTGGAAAGCTGGAATTACTTCTGAAATTACATTCTTTATGTTGTGCATTATTCGAGGAAGCATTCTCACTATTAATAATCTTTAGTTGCGAGGGCATACGATAGTTAACAGTTGTTGTCTGTGCAGAGAACAAGGTGAATCAGTCGAATACATTTTCTTTCATTGTTTGTGGAAAAAAGAATTGCGGAATTTGATATTATCTAGCTTTGGTGCTCAACGTGTATTTCCAGATGATGTAAAGAATTTGTTAAGTTCTTAGTGGGGCTATAAAGATAAGTTCGAGCAAGAGGAAGATGTGGCAAGTGACTCCTTTTTGTTTATTCTGGTTAGTTTGGAAGGTGATAAATAGAAGAATATTTCAACGAATAGAGATGGCTTTGCATAGATTGAATGGCCTGTTTTTGTCAACCTTATATGGTTTGGTGGTAGGGTGGTATAGATCCAGGTTTGAATTCTTTTGTTTGCCAAGAGCATGTCACTTTGACATTTTGTAGGTTGGCATATTCTTAATGCCAATTGTTTTCAATAAAATTTGCTTTTACTTATAAAAAGAAAAAGAATCTTATAGGTAAAAGGAAAAGTATCTTCCCTGGAAACAGCTTATAGGTCCCCTACTTATCAAAGAGAAAAAAGGGGGGGGGGCATTCCTATTTGCCCTCCTTTTTCTTTTATGTTTGGAGATGCTCTTTTTTCTCTTTTTATTTTGTAGGTTGATAAAATTCAGATTACCAAGGAAAAGAAAAAAGGAAAGTAAAAATGAGAACTGGTTGATATAATTCATGTGAAAATTATACTAATTTCTCCATCTGCCTCAGGTTCTTTCCTTTTGATTTCAGTTGGAGTAACATTAAATGTTATTCAGAGATTCTCCCCTTATTTATTCTCTCTTTTCTTTTAAAAATCTTTTAGTTGAGATCATCTCAACAAGCGCTATAATTCATAAATTATGCTTTCCTTGAAAGTAATAAAAGCAATGTTCATTTTCCTTTTTAATTATGACTACAACAACATATGTTACTTATCAGGGGGAAAAAAGGTGAGAACATATGCTAATAGTTGAGGTCTTCACTATTAAATTCTGCTTTTTATTTCAAGGAAAAAATATTCTAATTTTGGAACTATTATATGTTCAAACCAATGTTACAAAAATTTTTGATATTAGCTTATTTAGATTGTGGATGATTTATATTATGGGGATCTCAAAAAAAATTGTTATTTGTTGTCTTAGTGTAGAGAACATTCTCCATGGATGCCTCCAATTTGTGGTGATGGTGATATTGAGTTTTCTGAGAAATCTGATTCTACGAGAGTTCCAACTGAAAATAGAACTGGAAGATGGGAAAGAGTAACATTTAAAATAGTTCTTTCATACTGTGGTGGATCCTTTGATGGGTGGCAGAAACAGCCTGGCTTGAACACTGTTCAAGGGTAAGTTTTTATTTATTATTTGTTTTTAAAACTTTTGGCTTCCCTTATAAAGAGCCACTATCCATCAAAATGTTTGTTCTTTCTTTTGCATTTTATATGTGAGTATATTTGCAGACTGATAAGTATTTATTAAATTATAATACGTGGTATTTCTTGTATGATTCTTCTTCATCAAGTGATTATAGGTTGCATTGGGTTTTTTTAATGATATTTAGTGCTATTGCACTCTGTTGCTCTTAGTTTGATCAATTTTTAGGATTTAATGATGATGTTATTTTAATTTTTAACAAGAGGAACACATTTCGTGTGCCCATTACATATATATTTTATATAATATATAATACATAATAATTGAATAAAAAACATTATCATTTAAAGATAAATCAAAGAGGAGCTAGAATATTACACTACCAGAGAAGCTTGAAGAATGTGGACTTCTTGAATTGAACACACATTTCTCTTAAACAAAATTGTTTCCAAAAATTGATAATTGGCAGTGTATTTTTGTCCTACTCAAGGTGTAACATGACTTTATTAGTTGTTTAAGTTTGGCTTCAACGAGCTTCACCAACCTCCTTGTTTCCTTATTATAATACTGTTGATAGATGTATATTAATAAAGTGTCAGAGGGTGAGCTTGGCATGACGGTAAGGTTGCTCATTTGCGACATGGAGGTCTTGGGTTAATACTTGAAGACAGTCTTTATAGTTATTGGTGAAAACGCTTTGTATATTGTCCCTCCTCAAACCCTACATAGTTGAAAGTCTCTTTGCTGGGTTGAGGGTCAGCCATGAAAACATGATTTACACTGGAGAGCTATGTACCTAGTGTCTTATAAATCTATAGGGATACAACTTGAGACACTAACACGACATAGATGCATAGACTCGGCAATTTTAAAAAATGCAAAATATGACACAGCAGGGACTCACGAAAATATATATTTTTATATATTTTTTATCTCTCAGATGTTAATATTTTATTCAAATTATAAAAAATATTTTGTTTAAATGCAATAGAAATAATGCAATATAACACTAATTAAAATTATAAATCATGTATTTCATATCTTAAAAGTCAATAAAGAAGTCATAAAATGAATATATTCCATAAAAATGAGAGCAAACTATATTTCATGGCTTAAAACTTAACAAAAGAATTTAAAAAAAAGATAGTTTTTGTTTTTTGTTTTCTTATTTTTTAAAGGTGAGCCCATGTACCCAAAACGAGTTCGTGGCGTGTCCAAAATGATTCGTAGATGCTAATCCCCCCAAAAGGAATTTCTTTTTCATTTTCTTAGATTAGTGCATTCCTTTGCAATAGGGGCACTACACGTGTCCATTCGAGTTGGTCAATGGGCCAAGCCTCTAGCATGACTGCTGCACAAAAAATAGAATTGTAAAGAACAAGGAAAAGTTCTTAGCAAGTGCCAAATACACAAGGAAGTTTTGCGATCTGCAGAAGCTGTGGGATGTAAAAATACATTGGTAGGGGAGTGTTCCGCCCTTAAACAAAGATACAACCTTCACAACATTAAAGAATCCCCTATCCTCTCACCATAAACACTATATCAAACATAAGGGTTCCCTAGGTAGCAAAGGATCCCCTAATTGATTTGGGCACTACCCACTCATTTCCAAAATCAAAAATAACCAGACTTCAATCTCCTTTGTATCTGGGTCATCCAATAAGAGGAATGATTCTCACTCTCCCTTGCAGCTTTGCACAAGCAACACCATTATGTCAAAAATGGCCTCCCTTTCTCAAGTTATCAATTGTTAAGAATGCTTTACATGCCAATGTCGAAGTAAAAGGGCCATTCTTGGAAGAGTCGTTATCCACCAACCCTTTTTCATGGAAAGGAGGGATCTGTATTTTACCAAATTCCAATAAAAGGTGGATACAACTTCAAAATTCCTAGATCAACAACATGCCAAAGTGTCATCCACCCTGACCTTAACGAAGCTCCCATGAAGCAACGTAAATAGTTTTTCCTTTGATTCTAACTTCCAGTCTTGTAATGTTCTAAAAAGAGGTTCCACGTGACCCCTATTGGCGAGGGGACCAACATGCTTCAGTGGAAGAAACGGATAGCTGCAGTATAGTAGAGATTTTGGAATAACTCCCACAAAGGTGTCTGACCAAACTAATCATCCTGCCAATGGTGTTCTTTATTTTCTCACTTTTGTGTTAATATCCTTTTGGTAATAAAATTCATGCAAAGGGTTTAGTTTCTTCAAATGTGCAGAAAAACAATGCTACATTATTCCTTTACTTTATGCCCAAGTTCTTTCTGATTCGATGCATTTTGAGGATTAGCTTTATGGCCATATTTTCCTTTCACTTGCTACCATATTGAGAAATCAAATGAAAATGCACAATTGGGCTATAAAATTCATTAATATTTTCTTCTTTTCCTGGTCCTCATGTCTGATATTTACTTTTTACAGTTTAGTTGAAAGATCTCTGGGAAGATTTGTTGATGAAAAGAAAGCTCAAAAGTTGAAAGATAAGGGTTCGCCAATAGAAGGCATTGCTGTTGTTGCTGGGCGCACTGACAAGGGAGTGACAGCTATTCAACAAGTTTGTTCTTTCTGTATGTTATAACATATATATATATATATATTTTACAATCTCATGGTCCAATCCTTTTTTTTTTTTTTTTTGGTTCATTCCCTAAATCCCTTCGACCTGGGGACGTGTTCTAAACACATGCAATCGTACACAATATAATCTCTCAGCCCCATAATCAGAACCATTCTATAATATTCTGGAGCAAAAGTAGACATGAAGATCCAAAATAAGAAAAGTGCATGTGGGAAATACAGGTTTGTGTTAAAGTGCATAAACTTTGTGCAAATAATGCCAAATGTATATCTATACCTTGCCTACTGTTCCCAGCACCCTACATTGGCAGTTTGCTCTGGGTGACAGTCTTTTGTGGCCTTCATATAGGAACTATCAGTCTACATGATTGTGCCATTGAATATGTGACCTTTCTTTTGAATTATTTGCCAACCAATTAAGTCTGATGGCATATAAAATCCTGTTCCATGGAATACAGTTCGGGCTTATGGGTAATGTTAAATCAATTACATATTGTAAGCCCATGATCAAGTTAGTTTGTTGTTTCTTTTTCATTCATTTTTCTGGATGCAATCCTAGGTTTACCAACATCCAGAGTTTCAATTACCTTGGAGAACACTATGAAATAAGCAGTAAATACCCTGAAATCCAGCCAATGAATATGATCTAAGAGTGAACAACCTAAGCATTATTTAGCCATGTAATGAACAAAGACTTTGGAACCACTTCATTAAACATAATTTATTCACTACGAAATAGTGTTAAATATTCAGCACATAAGAAACTTCTTAAAGAGAGGTTCTAATAACGCATAAGGAGGAGAATAAATTGGGTTGTAAGAAGAGGAGAAAAAAGGCGGTGAAAATAGAGAAGATTAGGGCCAAATAGAGGCGAAACAGAGGGAAAACTCACAGAAAAGAAAGAGGGAGAAGACTAGGTTGTCTGGGATTGTTTAGGGTAGGGGAAATTAATAATAATATGAAGAAAAATTCAGCAAAGAAAAGCCGCAGAAATTCTGCAGAAAAGGGCAGCAACAGTGAGAAAAGGAGAAGAAAAGAAGAAGGAGAAGGAAAAGAGAGGAGGAGGAGATGGAAGAAGAGGGGAAGTACCTGAAGCCAAAGAGAAGGGATGAGCAGGGAAGGCAACAACTGCTGTCTTTTTCTTTCCAACCAATCTCCCATTCAAAGATTTGAAGGCTAGGTCTTACATGAGAAAATAGAGAAGCCCTACTTCCTCCTTGCTTTGGAGTTATAAGACTAGTGGGCCACTCATTAAGCTTGTTAAAAGATGATATGTGGACATCCCCCACATAATAGGTCAATCATAAAACAAACCCAAAATAAAAAATAGTAGAAAAAACATAAAGTAAAATATTCCTAAACTACAACATTTCTCCTAGTAATAACTTGTTTCGTTAAAATGATATATTTGTCCGTTAATCATAAAATTGCGATTAAAAACGTATTTAGGGAAGATGGACTTGTTTTTGCATTTCTTTGTAATTACAATCTGTATCTCTTTTTTTTTTTCATCTCATGTATGTGGATAGTGGTCTAGTCTGTTGGCCAGAGACAATGTACTCTTTCTTGTTAAAAAGAGCAGCATCCTTTTTTTCTGCTCAATTGTGCAAGGCACCACACACACACGCGCACTCATAGATAGAGGACATAGCAGACACGATGATCTGGAAACAGTCAAAGCATAATACTTTTACCGTTAAGTCCTTTTATCTTTACTTACAGGGAGGGGAGAAGGATGGTTTTCCTTGGATGAAATTATGGAAATCTCCTGCTCCTACAAGGGTCATCTTCTTCTCTTGTTGTGCTGCAAGGGAGAGGATCTTGGCTATGGATAATCTAAAACTAAGGGGCTACTCCTTGGTCAATAGATGTCCTCTATGTCACAGACAAGAGGAATCAATAGACCATCTGTTCATTTATTGCATTTGGTCCACTAAACTATGGAGTCTAACCTTAACATGTTTTGATGTCCAAGTGTGCTTTCCTGAAAATTTTAAAAGTTTTCTTTTAACTTGGTGGGGGCAATCACTGGGAAGGAGGAAGAAAAAGATATGGAATTTGGCTCCCTTTTGTCTCTTTTGGATAATTTGGAAGGAGCGCAACAGGCAGATATTTGATAACATAGAGAGGACTATTTTGCATGCCAAAAGTTTATTCCTTTCTTGTTTGTACAGTTGGGTTGAAGGGGGGGGGGGAAGAGATAGAACTTTGTTCCTTTCTACATTTTATTGCTAGCATGCAGTGAGTAGGAGATATTGTATTCTTGTAACTCTCTATTAGCATCATTCTGATGCTTAAAATAAATCTTACTTATCATTTTCAAAAAAAAAAAATATATGTTCATTTATTGTTCCAAGCTTGGGTGTAAAGTTCAGATTGAATTCTCACTTCCACCATATTTTCAATTACATTCTTTTTAAATTAATTTTATGGGTTTGGATGCTATTTACATGGGCCTTCCATAAACATGTTTGTAGATACTTGGAGAAAGGATGTTAAACCGCAAGATATTGTGGTTGCCATCAATGACGCAGCACCTGGAAAACTCAGTGTTGTATCTGTTGCTGAGGTAATGTTAAGTCTTTTTCACCTTGTTGCACAAGCACACTACTCAAATTTCATGCACATTGAATTTGTTGATTGCTAATAATTTGTGAACACATGATTCCAGCTGATGACATAAGCTGATGAAAAACATTTTAAATCGCAACTTTTTTCTAAGTATATGCTGATTGATGATTTAAATTATTGTAGGTGTCGCGAGTATTTCACCCCAACTTCTGTGCCAAATGGAGGCGCTATTTGTATATTTTCCCTTTAAATGAGGGAGAGGAGGGGGAACAAAGTAGTGCTAGTGAGGTGGATGTTGGGAATATAAATTGTAGAGAAAAATATGGCAGTCAACGATATATATTTACTGATTGCATTAGTGAGGAAGTTGTTGAAGACTTTTTTGACAATGAGGAGGATGGGCTTGAATCCCAGAAGAAACCAATGAGTTTTAAAATAAGCACGGTCAACCAACTTTTGCATCAACTGGAAGGAAAGTTGTTATCCTACAAGATGTTTGCACGAGATACAAAAGCCTCAAGAAACATGTAAGAACTGGACCCCATCAATGATTATGTAGGTTCATAACCAAATGTTCCTTTCTAAATCCAATATTGACTTGTATCCCAGTTTAAGGACATGTTTTTCCCAAATATATGTTCCCATTACTATATAACGTGTCTCTTTAATCTGTATTCTACTCTCTTCTCAACAATCTCTTATCCCAATTTTACTCTGGGGATCTGTGGATTTATTTCCGCTAAATGACTCTATTAAAAGTCATGTTCTTAGTTATGTATATGGAGGTATCCCTAACTCTTAATCAATAAGTTAGTCAAATTGGTGGATTAAAACTTATACTGAATAAACTTATCCAGTTGACATTTCTATTGGAGGCTTACTGCAAGTAGTGCCACGATTTGGTCCTCTGTGATGACATATTAAAACCAACATTGAACTTTGAGTAGTTCTTGACATCGCTTTAGAAGTAACAATAACAATTGGCTTAACAGTATTTGGATATAGTGTAACAGATATAAAATAACTAAAATTTGGTGCAACGGCCTAACTGTAATGGGATTGGTCCCTTTAAAACCATTACGTAATGGTAACGGCTTCTATTTAAAACCATTTCTTAGAATTCTTATGATTCTTTTAACCCACTGGAAGTTTGAACTACATCTTAGCCCTAGCTAGCCTTTTCGAATTTTTTTAAAGCTGGCCTTTGAATTGGATCAGACTTGGAAATAGGCAGAATGCCCTGATAAGAGTGTTCCCAGGAATTAATTTCATCTGATAGATAGCCAAAGAAAGCTCCAAAAAAGAAACATGAAGTTGTATTGACACGAGCCTGATTTTTCTGGGTGAAACAAGTATTTCCTAACTTTATTTTCATTTCTATTGCAGAGGTCCACCGACTGAGTGTTTCATCTACCATGCTTGTGCTGCAGAGGCTAGATTACCTGAGGTTTCCTGCGAATACTCTTGTTGCAAATTTTGGCTATTTTTTTATAATTAACCTTGTCCTAGTCCAAGTAAACTGCGAGTCATTAAGAAGCTTTTTTGCATTTGGTAAAATTGATTGTTTGTTGATTTTAACTTTTTGACAAGGCGCATACAATGTATAATGTTTTTTTTTTTTTTTGGTAATTAAATACAATGTATAATGTTGAACAGCTTGGAAAAATTAATCAAAGGAAACAAAGAATGGAAAATAATTGAAAGCTATGTGCATACATGATGCTAATGCTGTTGTTTTTCTTCAAGTTTTAGGGTTGATCCCTGTCCATACATGCTTGATTTTAATCATATTAAATGTGTGTCAAGTAGGGCTGTTCATAGGCATGTAAGCTCACTGCCCTGTGCATTTCATATCAGGGAGTGGGCTGTTCTGCTAAGGTTTCCTTCTGTTACTAATGTTGCAGATTTTGCTTCATAGAAGTATAAAACCATATGATTTGTTCAGTTCAAAATTAACTGTGGTTCCATAAGAGAGTTTGCAGTTGCTACAGTCGTTTCTACATTTAACTTCTTTTGTCAGGTCAAGGACTATAGACCACATTGAATCACCTGGTAAAAGGAAAAAAAAAAAAAAAAAACAAATAAATTAAAAGCAAAAGGACAAGGACGAGGACTGAAAGAAAGGAAGAAAAATGAAAGCTATGTTCATCGAGAAACTAGTTGTGCTATTTCTTATTCATTTTGTCGGGATATCACGTACCGATGCTTCCTTGATTTTTGTCATACTAAACTGGTAAGGATAGCGCTGTGCATGGGCATGTAAGTTTAGCATCCCGCAAGTCTAATGATATGACATGGATTGGTTTCTAGGTCTATAAAAAAATTCCAATTTTGGAGGGTGTTTGGCATTTGATTGGTATTTACTGAATTCAAAGTAAAAAGTAACAAGATAGTGGAAATGCTTTATAGATAATTGTACATTGAATTGCAGAAAAGTGATGGCAGGGTGAAAATATGAAAACATAAGTTGATCCAATTAGAAAGAGTAAAGAGGACAAAGGGTATACTTAAGATTTCATAAACTGATATTATAAGAAAAGACCTAATCTCACAGGAAACACAAACCATGACATAAATGACTGGAAGAAGAGGATTCACGTAGCCGACCTAACTAGTTTGGAACTAAGACTTAGTTGAGTTGAATTGAGGACCTGTTGAGGGGACTGGTGGTGTCTCAATAGTGGCAACATTAACTATGTGGAGGATGACTATGCAATTTCCAGTGAGTGTTAGTGTGATTTCTTCCTTGCACAATGGGTGCATTCTCTTGATGATCCCGGATCTTGCCCATGACCAGTCTGATTATTCTGACAAGATATCTAGGAGCTGTAAGAGAGCCTTTACTGCCACCACCGCTGCCACCATGGTCAGAGTTGGAACTCTAACAAGAGTTGAATGATGTGGATGCTAAGTAGGTAGTGATTCTTGAACAACATTGTGAATCCTTCTAAAACACATCTGGGACATGAGGAATCTCTGAGCATGAGAGAATTTGCGAGCAAAAATTCATACTCTAGGTTAGCCAGGACCTTGAAAACTACTAACTGTTCTCGCTACAATTGCTGTGATAGGCTGTAGAACATTCAATTCCTCAAGAAGTTACTGTAACAAGGCAAACTGTACAATAAAAATCCAGTCCTTCTATTTTAGATTAAAGAACTCATGGGATGAATTGTACGTGCTAATAAGGTAGATTAGAATCATTAAATAAGTTCACAATAATCCTGCGTGTTGAGGTTGGTACACATTATGGCAATATGTAATTCCATAGAATTCTGTAAGGTACCAAAGAGCGGAGCATCTTCTTGGGCCTATGTTTTCTTGTCTTCAAATTGGGTCGGGCCAACTTAAATGGTATTAGAATATATTATATTATTATATTATCTTACCAATATTAGAATATATTCCATTACTTTATTAATTAGCATTATATGAGAATATATTATACTATTATATTATCTTGCCAATATTAGAATATATTCTACTATTATATGTAATTAGCATATTCTAAAATATTTTACTTTCCTTATTTAGATTATTTTAGTCTATATATATCGTTGCACTATTTCTTATAATTAAAATATCAATAAAACATCAATATATTATTTTTCCCTTTTCTCTCCCATTATCATTCTTCTCATTTTCCAATATGGTGTGAAAACGTATGGTTTTCAATCCTGAATAGTTTAAGTCTTTTCCTGCTACAATGGCAGCCACTGCCGCCATAGCTCCTTCCTCTACTACTAGCCCTTGCTCTTGCCTTTGCGGTTCACCACCAATCTTGCTATTTTAGTCTAGCGACCCACACCGACCAATGCTGGTAACTCGGTCTTTGTTTAGATTGCTACTACCTTATCTAGATCATCGCTATCCAGCAAGTTTTGCCGACTCTCTCTTCTCAACAGATCTGTTTAGCTTTCACCAGCGCTGCTGCTGCTTCAACCCAACCTTGTGCACTGCTTCTCCAGAAAACCCCTATTTATCATCTCTCCATAACTAACCCAAAAAACCCGGCATGCTTGCATGCCAACCAAAACAAAAGTTTGGACCCACTGTCAATTTTTCTTTTTTTCCTTATTTTCATTACTTTCCTGCGAATCCAAATCACCGAGTTCTCAAATCGAACCCTTATTTAATTTCTTACAACCTTAAATAATTTCGTTTATATAATTTCCCTACAACCTTTCCTTTATTCTATGTATCCCTTATCATTATTTCCTTAATTTACATACTTTTCTTTTTCAAATTTTCATCTCTTAAAAAAAATTAAAAAAAAAATCAGATTTATTGCCTTTAGTTCTTTATTTCCTTAATTTCTTAGTTCCCTATATTTAACTTATTCCTTGCATTCCTTACCATTATCTCCTTATTTCCGCTTTGCTTTCCCAAAATTTCCAACCCTCTCAGTCTCTATGTTGGAGACCCAATTGTGCTCAACTAGCACTCTAACCTTTCAATGCGCTTTCTCGCACTTCTGATCTTTCAGTGCACTTTCGTGCGCTTCTTTCAATGCGCCTAAGACTATTCAATGCGCTTCCACATGGCTTTTTCAACGCGCTTCCACGTGCCTTCAAACTTTCAACGCGCTTTCTTGCGCCTCTTTCAATGTGCTTCCATGTGCCTTCAACCTTTCAACACGCTTCCATGCGCATCTTTCAATGCGCTTGTACACGCCTCTTTTAACGCGCTTCCACGCGTCGTCACTCAGGCCAATCGGCTTTTGTGCTATTGCTTCTTATCCAACTTCACCTTCAGCCGGTTCAGTCCGATTTTTATTCTTTAAACTCAAGTTGGTCTCTGCTATACCCCTTGAGTTTGCGGGGGACATTAGAATATATTATATTATTATATTATCTTACCAATATTAGAATATATTCCATTACTATATTAATTAGCATTATATTAGAATATATTATGTTATTATATTATCTTACCAATGTTAGAATATATTCTACTAATATATGTAACCATATTCTAAAATATTCTATTTTCCTTATTTAGATTATTTTAGTCTATGTTTATTGTTGTACTATTTCTTATAATTAAAATATCAATAAAACGTCATTATATTATTTTTCCCTTTTCTCTCCCATTATTATTCTTCTCATTTTCTAATATGGTATTAGAGCGCATGGTTTTCGATTCTGGATAGATTAGGTCATGCAAGTTCGGCGTGGATCAATTTGGCAACTCACTCTCTGTAGTTTCAAATTCTCCACCACCACCGTAATCATCTCCGACTATTTAGTTTCTTTTCTAGGTTCCCCCCCCTTTTCAGAGCCTTACTCTGCTATAGTACCACCACAATCACTGCAAAATCTTTTTTTTTCTGCAGTCTAAATTGGTTCTTAGGGTTTTTTTTTTTTTTTTACCTTTCTTAATTCGATTTAAACATTTGTTTCTTTGTATTTTACCGTCTCAGTACAGTTTTTATTTAGGATGACATCTCAGCATTATATTGTTCATCCTATTCACAGTACTGTTCTTGACGAAATCAACTATAATACACCAATAGATGTTAATCTTTCTTATTGGCTGTAAACTTTGGAGAGTAAGGTGTCACTGTTTTCTTCTGATGTTTTTTAATTTTGCCTTTCTTGTTCCATCTTTGCACATCATATATTCTGTTTGGTTATTTTTTGATTTCCAATCTGAAAAATAATCATACAAGTGATAGCGAAATTTCTTTGGGAACTCACCATCAAAATTTCGTCACCGCTAGCAGTCACATAGCTCCAAATTCTACAATCATGGCTCGTATTGTTATCCGGTTCAACTGATTTGGAATTCTCTTATTTCCAAACTCAAGTTAGTTTACCACCTTGAGTTTGAGGGAGGGTGTTAGAATATTTTATATTAAGTTATGAAATATTCCTCATATATATATTACCTATATTAGAATATTCTTTATCTTAACTTTTAGTAAGTAATTAGGTTTATTTTGATATGTAAATAATTACCATATATACCACTCATTGTAAGCCTATTTAAAAGTCTCTTCTTTACCTTGATGAGACATATGACAAGATGTAGACCTTACATTTTCTATGTAGACCTTACATTTTCTTTCTCTAATTCTATTTCCTTGTCTTTTATTTTTTTATTTAAACAAGTGAGATGATCTTATTTGTCAAACATAGTCAAAGTTACAACTTTGGACTATGGAACATAGTTATTCCCATTCAACTTCCATGTGGTTAACTGAAGAACTTGTAGAAGTTAGGCAACAACTAGCAAATGTGACTGAAGAAGAGCTTGCCCTTTTGGATTCCATAGAGCTGGATCAAAAGAAGTTTTAGAAAAGGTCAAAAAATGGGTGCTTGAAATCACAAAAGGGGCTATTGGAAATCACACAGAGGTTGTCGGAAAACACATAGAGATTGCTAGAGGGTCAGATGTCAAGGGGCACTTCTGCGCACTGGTGAGGTCTCCTTTGAGTATATTTCAGTCGCTTATGTTGTGGTTGCTTGTGGAGGTGCACGAGGCACTGTACGAGGGTTTGTCGGCGTGAGGCGAGATTTATAGCGAGTTTGGTTGGGCTCGCTATCAAATGGAAGAGATGTGTTGAGGTTCTACAGCGACAATGGTAGGGTTTTGAACAATCTAATGTCGAAAGTTTTGATTTCGATGTTTGTCGGCACGAGGTACTGTACAAGGCTTTGTCAGCACAAGGTGACGTTGGTGGCAGGTTTGGTTGGGCTCGCTATCAAATGGAAGAGGATGTGTTGAGGACAATGGCTAGGTTTTGAAAAATCTAGTGTCAAAGTTGTGATTTCGATGTTTGGAGGCTCCTATAGGAGTCATTAGTGATTGGAGAGTCCAAAGATGGTGGGTTGTCTCTGAACAGTGACAGAGATCAGGATTGAGGATTTTGATACAATCATTAGACCCAAAAAATGACTAGAGTTCCTTGATACAGAAACAAGACCCTAACTAGAGAATGAAAAACTAAAGACCGAGTTTAGGATATTTGCTCCAATGCCTTGTTAGAGTATAGAGAATTGGAAAAATGCACCAGAATAAGGGATCTATGTTTTTCTTTATATTGAGAGAACTGTACACAATGGAACAAACAAAATAACTAGTATCCTAAATATCTACACAATTCCCATTCTATCAATATTTACTTCTTGCAATACTCTTTTAGTCAAACATCCTGGAGTCATGAGAGTAATGCAAGAATTTTCTGAAGTCTTGAGTTGGAAGGCACAAGTTTAACCTTCAAATTTAGGCCTTGATTCTGGGCTGGATTCAATTGAAAAAAGCCCTGGTTTCCCCCTTATTTGTTTACCACGTAACCGTGGTTATATGAACCCTTATATGTGGTGGGTTCATCCATTAGTATTTAGTAGGCATAATAGACATTTTGAATTCATAGAGCATACACATACATGAAGCTAATAACATTTGTAATACAAATATCTTAACTGTAGTTAGCAGAGCTTTTATGAGTTCTGGATTGGCAAGTTTATGTGTTCTTTTCACTGAGTAACATTGCTAACTTATTTTTTTCAATAGAATGATGGAGAATGCATGAAGGCAATGTGTGTTGAGTTGGTCGCTAACCGCTTCTTACGGAAGGTAATTATTTTTTCACTTTCTATCTTGTAAACTTTCCACTGGTATTTTGTGGATAAACCTCCTGGAAGCCCTACTTCCAAATCGAAACAGAAGATTTTGAAGATCCAATCAATTGGGTCAACTAGATGAAACCCTTTTTAGCAGGCCATATGGTCTGCAAATCCCAAAACAAAATAGAGCTTGAACTCTGAACATATTATAATTGCAGTATGAAAACGAAATATGAGGAACTGATAGTGTGTTTGGTGCTTGGATCTGGGGAGGGAAAAGAAAAGGAGAAGAAAATATTGGAATGCAAAATGAAATGAAAAATGTAAAATTTATTTCATGTTATCGGTTGGGTTAGAAAAATGGGAAGAAAGGGAATAGATGTTTATATATATATAAATTGATTAATCATAAATAATGAGTATGCTTGAGTGAATTCATTTCTCTTTCATTTTCTTTTCCCATAAAAAAAATCCTTGATCCAAACATCTGGTTAGGAAATAAGTCCAAGGACCTTATGACTGTTGAGATGATGGCTTGTTTTGGTTCCAAGCGTATCTTCAAATGGACCCTGCCTTTATTGAAACAGCAAAGTGGATTTAAAATCTTTGTGAATAGAAGTTAGAAATTACGGAAAGATAGTTGCCAAGTTTTGATGAGGGCTAGAATGTGCTCATAGAATAAAATCACGACCCTATATTTGCTTCCTAATGCTGGTCCATTAACTTCAATAACTTTTTCTGCATTTTGTGTGAATTCATTTACTATGATTGTCAGATGGTTCGAGTTCTTGTGGCCACAGCAATTAGGGAAGCGGCAGCTGGAGCAGAAGAGGACGCATTGCTAAAACTAATGGATGCTACATGCAGGCGCGCTACTGCTCCACCAGCACCCCCTGATGGCCTTTGCCTCGTTGATGTGGGGTATTCACAATTTGATCCACAAATTTGCCTCATCTCTTGAGCTAAGCCTATCAACAAAATCACAGGAATTAGTCAGTGCTATTTTGCTACTTTTGCATAGATGAACCATCTCAATGATGTAGTAGTGATCAGAGCATAGACCACGTTAAACATCTCATGTTGAATATATTTCATTGTTTTCTTACATACAATTTATTTGAATAATGACCATTTAGCAACATTTTGCCTAGAAATTTCAGAGCTCTTAGAAATACCTCGATCTTAACTAGTGTGAAATTGTTCGCTTTGGGTCGTAGCCAGCGCAGTTTTAAAAGGCCTTACACTAGAGAGAGATGAGTCATCTATATACATGACACATTACCTCACCATTGCTGAGCAATATGAGACAAGCTTAGGTGCCATTTCTGGGTAATGTTTTTTTGTAACTCAGAGTGTCCACCCAGCTAGCGTGCACCTCAACTAATCTCTGGAGCCCTGTAGTTAACGATTGGGTAAACTCCCCAGTGGTCCTGAGAATACTCAAACTAGTGACCTCTGCAAGTAAACTGTTGAGCTAACTCTCGCGATTGCCATTCTTGGGTAATGTTGCCGTCCACATTACCTGACCTTATTTTGGAAAGCATCCTTTCTGGTCCCAAGATATTTATGCATGACTATAATAATCCCAAATCAGTATGGCTCGTTATGACATTTATATTATTGAAATTGGTCATGTTATGCGTAATAAGGATACATTATGTGCTCTGGGGATGTGTTGATCATCCAATTATCATGATTTGGATGAAAGGTCTTGATATTGATGTGGTATGTTAATGTGCCGTGGCACAATTATATTATAGACAGGATTCATTTTGTTAGAAAATAATTAAAATTACTGTAAAAGAGTCATTAAGTTGCTATAATATTATTATTCCCTGGGGATAGAAAGCATCCATGTGAAGTAGGATTGTCGTTAACCAAAAAAATAATGTGGTTGGTTCAATGTGCGTAGCTATAATTCTCATATGATTTGTCATAAGCCGATAAAATTATGTGATTGGTGAACTCACATGCTTGGCTAAGTATCGCCCGTCTTAAAATAAAGTTAGAAGTAGATGAAGAATAGAGTTGTATAGCCATGACATTTGCATCCATATTTATATTATTTTCGTTTATATATATGCACGTTATATGCATACTGTTGAGACTGTACACTTGTGCGCACACAAATTGTTCTACCTAGTTACTAGGCTTCCCAGCTCATCCCTCCACATTTCAGGTGACCCATTGAGAGTTATGAATAGTCATTCTGAGATGAGTTGGCTGATTATTGGTTGACTTAGTTTTTTACCGTCTTATTTATTTGTATGTGTATTTGTTTGAACCATGTTTTGGGCCTGAGAGACTTGGCTATTTAAGCTATTCGTTCTGCATTGATAAAGTATTTGTGATTAACCACCAGAGATTATTTATTTGCTTTGGATATGATTTATTGTAGCCAGAGTGCGTATGAGTTATTGTCATCTTATCTATATGGAAATGAGGGGGCCGTATGTATATTAGTGCTCGGGTAACTGTTATTATGTATATTATACATATTTGACCCAAATTGTGTGACGTGTGAACACGGTTCATAAATTTTGACTTGACTTTGAAATATATTGTATTGGTTTTAATTAGACCTCATATTTCGGCTTTGTTTAGAGTGACAAAAAATTTTAAAAAAGGGCAAAAAATATCAAAAAACTCTAGAAGTTGTTTATTTTTTATCTCACTGCACGAACTACGAACTTACAACTTATCTCATTTTATCTCACTTTTTATCACTCTAAACACACATTTTATGTAAATTTTGACACATTCAACCTAACATTTCCCTCTCTATCTCACTTATTTTATGATCACAATTATTTGCTTCATGACCTAGTATACATACTGCAAAAACATGGTTGATAATATAATTGTTTTGTAAGGCATGTCTCGTTCAAACAAGCACATGAATCACTCTACTCCTAGGGTCTGTTGGGTACAAGGTTAAGAATTAAGTGGTAAATTTTATAAGAGTAATTGTAACATTTTACTTTTACAGCTTTTCGTCGTTTATTTACTTCATTATTTAAGAAGTTGACATTTAATTTCTTAGGAGGAGAAACTATTAAGTAATTTAAATTTTTAGTCAAATATATTAAAGTAATTAAAAAAGAAAAAATATTGCAATATAACAATTAACTCCTTTTAACCTCGTATCAAATTTAGTTTATATCTTACGTTAATTCTATGAGCAATATCACCACAAATTTGTATGTATAATTAAACCTAAAATTAATAATAAAGATTTGTAGCATTTATTCCTCTTTTACCACAATATGAAAGTTCAAATTTTAGTAATTTTTGATTTTTTTTTGCCAAAAATTACTAGTTATAATTTTTTGGTCTATTTGGTGAGGCAAATAATAATTTATTCTAGTTTTTAGCAATTTTTTTGGTAATTTTTAGATGTTTGGCAAAATTTTTATCAAAATTTGACAGTTATTAGTAAATTTTGATAATTTTTAATTATTTTTAATAAATTTTGAGTTGAGCAAGTTATTATAATTGAATAAAAAAATGATAAAAATTGATATTTTATCAAACATCTAAATAATAAATTTTAAAAATTTTTCATTAATTTTTGCCCCCTCTAACCTGGGCCTGATAGATTTGGTCATGAGAAAATTTGATAGCCCTAAGCTATAATCAGCAGACTATTCAAGTTAAACCAAGGACAGGACTAATTGGACAAGTAAGCCGACAATTTTACCTACTACAAACAAAGATAATACTTTTCAAAGTCAAATTTTCCCTCGCGGGAAAATTAAAATAAAAATTTAAGTTTCCATATGAAATGGTAAAAAATTTTAAAAAAATATTAAAAATATTAAAAAAATTTAAAAATTATTTACTTTTTATTTCATTGTAAGAATTACGAATTCACAATTTATTTCATTTTATTTCACTTTTTGTCACTCTAAACACACTTTTAAATATGTTTAACGAGTTTTACTCTATTACTCAATTCAATTCATTGGTCGATTTTCTTTTACATTTTTTAAATAAATAAATGAAGTGACATGTACAAAATATTATTCCATCTATATATCTATCAGAGTCCATGTGCTGCCTTCCCTGTTGACATGCATAGGAGTTAAAAGCATCGATTGAGATCATGGGCTGAAAAGTTTTACGATGTGGTCATCAATCTATGCTTTTCAATTGATGATAACAATTGAACGAGCGTTAAGAGTGATAAAAAAAAAAATAAAATGAGATAATTTAAAATAATTTGTGAATTTATAATTTGTACAGTGTTATAAAAAATAGATTTTTTTTTAAAATTTTTAGATTTTAACTTTTTTAATGCACCAAACCCACCCTTAATAAGACATCTGAAAATGTGCTTCAACATTTGACAAGATAAAAATCTCCATATACATACATTTGTACTGTATGTTTTCTTCTTTGTATATGTATATGTTTGGAGTGTTAAATTTTTTAATTTTATCCACGTCAAAATTCTCTAAACTTTATTAATTGTTTTTAATTTTTCTTTGATTTCTACCGACCTTCTTTAATTGTTTTTTATTTTTTTTAATTTTTTCATATTTTTCGAGTAACACACCAAACACCTCACATTGTAAAAGTTGACAGCTTCTTAATTCTTTTTTTATTTTTTGTTTTCTTTTTACTTTTTCATTTTGATTTTCTTCTTCTACCTTCTATCTCTCCTCTTATAACATTTAAACCCTGTTTGGTTGGTCAAAAAATTACAAATATTTACTTATTTTTACCAACTTTTGTCATTTTTAAAACTTAAAATTTACAAACTTTTACAAAAAATTTACAAAAAGTTGCAAAAAATTACCCCTTTTTTTCACTTTTTTCAATATTTGTCAACTTTTCGTATTGGTTTTTGACCAAAATTATTGGAACGGTTTGCTTTTCACCATTCCAATGAATTATTTTGATGAATTTTGGTTGGTCTTCCAAACACTAAAAAGTAATACAACTCATTTTTTCTAAATTTTTGTCATTTTTAGTTATCCAAACCGCCTCCTAGATTGAAAAAATTATTAACAATTATATATAAACGTAAATGAGAAGTTAAAAGAACATTCAAGGTATTAAAACTTATGAGTAGCTAGGTTTAAAATTGAAGATGATAATATTAACTCTTCCCTTTATATATTAGTATAGTTATATTATATAATTAATAAATTAATAGACAAATTTATGTACATATAAAAAAATTAATTTTCTTAACCTGTACATTATTTCTTTTTATTTTTTGTAATTTTTTTATGAATGCAGGTAGCATGTCTAAAAAGTATTAAGCAAAAAAATCAAATTTTAATTGAAAAATTCATATAAGATAAAAAAAAAAAAAAACTAGAAAAATAACATAATCTTCCATACCCAAACCAATTATAAGTGAAAAAATAAAAAATAAAAAGTTTGGATGGTAGAATTTACTAACAATTCTTGATAAGTTTGATCTGTTATTAAATGTCACTTAAAAAAATGAACTCTTTTTAGATGTCCTTATTAGGTCGTTTTTTTTTTTTTTTTTTTTTTAAACTTAGTTAAACTTTTGCCCACCCTATGGTTATACTTGAATGGATTTTATTTAAATAACTTATTTTGAATCTTACTAATTTTTCAAATAATTAAGTTTGAACCACCTAATCCTCATTTACAACCCCACCTTTCATTAATACTGGACATTGACCCAAGTCCCAAAGTTATTTTGATTTGTTATATAATTATAGTATATATATACATATATATATATATATATATATATTAATTCGTGATATAATTTTCTTATTTTTACTAGAGCTAAGCTGCGGGATTTTAATTAAGACCCGTTTGAAAAAGTCTAAAATAACTTAAAAAAAAAAAAAACTTCTACTCTAAAAAAATCATTCGAAACACACCTTTCAGTATTCATTCAAGCGGATTTTAAAATTTTTTAACAGTATATTTAAACACAATTGTAAAAGTTTCAAAAAAATTCTAAAAACCTCCAAAAATTTATAACTTTTTTTAATAAAATTTCATTACATGTTACTTTTATACAACTTTTTTTTTTTTTTTGTCAAATTAAGAGTTACCAGGGGTTAAAGTGTAAAAATGTACTTACTCCTGAAGTGTATTGGTTAACCGTTTTAATTTGATTGTATTTTAATAATATCTGATTTTTTATATTCTACATTGATTGTATTTCACTTCTTTTAACTTTTATTTTTATTTTAAAATTAATTTCAACTAAATTAAATTGGGATCATTAGATAGTTTAAAAAAAAATCAAAACCGTTAATCAATATACCTTAACTTATCGAATTTTTTTTTTTAACTTACCAAAAAAAGAAAATTTATTTTAACTTCTGAAATGTATCTTTACACTTTAATCCCGTGTAACTCTCAAATTAAATACAAATATCTAAAAAATTAATAAATTTTTTTTGTGTAAGTTACTTCACATTTCAAACACTTCTAACAGCTAACTTTTTAAGTTTTTATCAAAATTTGGAGCTCCAAACGGGCTCTAAGTTTACTATGGCAGGGGTGAAAAAAATTTGAAATGAAATATGGGTTTTCGAAAGGGTCCATATGAAAAACCCATGGATGGTATTTCTTCACAAACCCATGCACGTCGAGAATTTTCCTTTGTGATCATCACAGTTGCTGCTATAGTTATAAATGAGCATGTACGTATAATATATGAGTATTAACTTCCACGGCAAAATTACTATTGTCGGGCCGCTGTTGCCCAGTGGGTGTAATTACCTGTTGTTACGAAAACCCTGGATCACCTTCTGGCAACACCCCTGTAAATAATAGTAGACACGAACACAAGAAAAACACACAATAGAAGAACACAAGATTTACGTGGTTCAGCAATTTACCTACGTCCACGGGCACTCAGAGAAGAAAATCCACTATGTGAATAATATTACAATCACACAATATTTCCTCTCACCCAATACCCCAATACACCCCACAAAGCAATTCCCTAAGCAAAACTACAACTCTCACCTCAAAAGAGGAATATAACTAGAGTACAAGCTTGCTACCCAAAGCTTTGACTGGTGTGTCTTTTCCAGAAAGAAGGACCCTCTATTTATAACCTCACAAGGCCCCCTCTGCCTTTATGAGAAAATCGATGTGGGACAGGATTTACAACCTCACAAGACTTCTACTTTTATGAGAAATCCAATGTGGGATAGGATTTATAACCTCACAAGACTTCTGCCTTTATGAGAAAACCAATGTGAGATAGGAGCCAACAAATTAACAATCTCCACCTTGGCGACTGCTCACCCCTTAGGAAACTGAATACTGGTAACTCCACCGCGAACCCCATAAGCTGGGGTCGTCTCTCATCTAGCAACTGGAGACATGAATCAAGTTCAAACAATGTTTGAACTTATCTACTGTGAGGGACTTCGTCAACATGTCTGCAGCGTTATCAGAAGTGTGAACTTTCTCTAGCACTAGTTCACCTGAAGACACCAACTCCCGAATCTTGTGGAACCTCACATCTATGTGTTTGGTTCTAGCATGATACACCTGGTTCTTCGCCAAATGAATGGCACTCTGACTTTCACAGTAAATCTCAACTCCACTTTGCTGTGGACCCAACTCCTTAACTAGTCCACCATCCCATAATGCTTCCTTGGCAGCCTCGGCCACTGCCATGTATTCTGCTTCAGTCGTAGAAAGAGCAACAAGAGACTGAACCACAGACCTCCAACAAATAGGCCCTCCTGCCAGAGTGAAGACATACCCAGTAGTCGACCTCCTGTTATCCAAGTCCCCTGCATAGTCTGCATCCATATATCCTACAACTGAAAGCTCTTCTTGTTGTCTGCTGAACATGATGCCATACCTCGTGGTACCCCGCAAGTATCTGAAGATCCACTTGACTGCACTCCAATGCTGTCTCCCTGGATTAGCCATAAACTTGCTCACCACACTAACCGCATGTGCCAAATCTGGTCTGGTACAAACCATCGCATACATAAAGCATCCAACTGCACTGGCATATGGAACGGACTCCATGTCCCTGATCTCATCTTCGGACTTCGGGCACTGATTTGCAGACAGTCTAAAATGACTCGCCAAAGGTGTGCTCACCGGTTTTGCTTTATCCATGCTAAACCTCTTTAACACCTTCTCCACATAAACTTCCTGAGATAACCACAATCTCCCTGAGCTTCTGTCCCTGTGAATCTCCATTCCAAGAATCTTCTCGGCTACGCCTAAATCCTTCATTTCAAATTCCTTGCTCAACAAGGCCTTCAACTTGTTGGCTTCAAGGATACTCTTTGTAGAAATCAACATATCATCCACATACAATAGGAGATATATGAAAGAACCATCATCAAGGCGTTTCACATAAATGCAACAATCATACTCACATCGCACGTAGCCAATTCTGATCATGAAAGAGTCAAACTTCTTGTACCACTGCCGTGGAGACTGCTTTAGCCCATAAAGTGACTTCGTCAGTTTGCAGACTAACTGCTCCTTTCCGGGTTGTAAAAACCCCTCCGGCTGCTCCATGTAAAGATCTTCAATGTCACCAAGAAGAAACGCCGTCTTTACGTCCATCTGTTCCAACTCCATGTCAAAATGAGCTACCAAGGCCAGCATCACCCTGATAGAAGTGTGTCTAACCACTGGGGAAAAAATCTTATCATAGTCAATTCCTTTCCTTTGTGAGTAACCTTTCGCTACCAAGCGAGCCTTGAATCTTTCACATTTATTTTCTGACGCAGCTTTCTTGCGTTTGTACACCCATTTGCATCCTATCGCCCGCTTTCCCTCTGGAATCTCCACCAACTCCCATGTATTGTTCTTATGTAGAGACTCCATCTCCTCCACCATAGCTTGCATCCATTTGCTCTTCTCCTGACTGCTGATAGCCTCCTGAAAAGTAACTGGATCCCCACTACTGGTAACAAGTGCATAAGAAACTAAATCTTCAAAACCATACCTAGTCGATGGTTTGATAATGCGTTTGGTCCGCCCTGAAGCTAAACTTTGGTGCTGTTGCTCCTTTGAACTGGAAGATTGCTCTTCCAAACTAGGAGCCTCTAAACTCTGAGTAGAGATGTCCTTAGCCTGATTCTCTACCTCCACCTGCACCACTTGCTTACTGAAATCATTACATTTTGGCTTCTGCTCCTCTTGTGACTGAGTACTCTTTAACATGGACTTTTCATCAAATACCACGTCTCTGCTGATCACCATTTTGTTTGCCTTAGGATCCCAGAGTTTATACCCCTTGACCCCTTTCTCATACCCGAGAAAGATATACTGTCGCGACTTTGGGTCAAGCTTGGACCGCTCATCACTAGAAACATACATATATGCAGGACAACCGAAGACTCTCAACCCAGAGTAGTCAACCTCCTTCCCTGTCCACACTCTCTCTGCAACCTTCCCTTCTAGTGTTACCCTTGGTGATCTATTGATTAAGAAGCAAGCCATACTAACTGCATCTGCCCAGAAGTTCTTTGTAAGCCCAGCATTCAACCTGAGACATCTTGCTCTCTCAGCAATTGTTCGGTTCATCCTTTCCGCTACACCATTCTGCTGCGGTGTCTTACATACTGTGAAGTGTCTCTTTATTCCTTGTTGCTCACAAAATTGCATGAACTTCTTCTCCTTGTACTCAGTGCCGTTATCTGTCCTCAAACACTTTATCTTCCTCTCAGTTTGGTTCTCCACTTCAGCTTTCCACACCTTGAACTTGGCAAACACGTCTGACTTGTGCTGCATGAAGTAAACCCAAACTTGCCTGGAGAAGTCATCAACAAACGTGACGAAATACTGATGTCCCTGCCGTGATGCAACTCTCACTGGCCCCCAAACATCTGAATGGACATAATCAAGAATGCCTTCTGTCTTGTGCGTAGCTGTCTTGAATTGCACCTTGGTCTGCTTTCCAAGAACACAATACTTGCAAAAATCAAGCTTACAAGTCTTTATCCCTTTGAGCAAATTCCACCTGTGTAGCTCTAACATGCCACGTTCCCCCATGTGCCCTAACCGCATATGCCACAAGACTGTGCTATCAGAATCAGACTCTGCTGCGGCAACTCCACCTACAACTGTACTCCCTAACAGTCTGTAGATATTCCTAGAAATTTTTTGCCCTTTCATCACCACCATCACCCCTTTTGAAACTTTCATTGCTCCGCCCTCAAATTTAAAACTGAATCCGTTTGAATCTAAGGCACCCAATGAAATAAGATTCTTCCTAAGATCAGGAATATGTCTTACATCACATAAGGTTCGTACCACACCATCAAACATACGGATTTTGATATTCCCAATCCCAAAAACTTTGCATGAAGCATCGTTACCCATTAGAACTGAACCAGAATCCACTAACCTGTAGGTGTCGAACCAGGCCCTGTTTGGCGTCATGTGAAAAGAACACGCCGAATCTAGTATCCAAGAATCCATGAGATGATCTGAACTTAATGAAACTGAAAGAATGTCGCCATCCTCCGAGTCATTCTCTACAACATTTGCAGACTTTGAACCATCTTTATTCTCGCCGCCCTTATCCTTACTCCACTCTGGGCAATCTCGCTTGTAGTGGCCCTTCTTGCCGCACTTGAAGCATTGAGAATTTTTCTTTTTTCTTGACTTGGACCGAGAATTTTTATTCCAATTCGATTCCCTTTGTCTGCTCATTCTTCTATCTTGCTTGTCCTTCACAACCAGACTCTCTCCTTGAGAATTCCCATCACTTTGCTTTCGCCTTTGTCGAAAATCTAACAAGGCTGTTGTGATTTCCTCATATACAAGAGTCTCTTTACCATAAGTAAGGGTTGTGATCAAGTTCTCAAACACTGATGAATCTGGTAGTGAATGCAGTAACATGAGAGCCTTGTCTTCATCCTCGAACTTGACTTCTACCCTCTTCAAATCCCCAATGATTTGATTGAACGCGTTGATGTGCTGTTCCAAGTCTGAGCCCTCCTCCATCTTCAAGCGATATAGCTTTCGCTTAAGATAGAGCTTGTTCGTAAGAGACTTGGACATGTATCTCGCTTCGAGTTTCTTCCATACCTCTGCTGGCGAATTCTCCTCAATAACATACTGCATCACGTCATCATCCAGACACAATCTGATTGTAGCCATAGCCCTTTCCTGAAGTTCAAACCAATCTGTTTCTTCCATCTTTTCAGGCTTCGTCTTCGCCAATACTTTTGCCATTCCTTGTTGCACCAATAGATCCTTTAACCTTCTCTGCCATAATCCAAAATTCCCCGTTCCATTGAACTTGTTGACTTCAAACTTTGCAGACGAAGAGCTTCCTGACATTATGCCTCATTGAAGTGAATAGGACCCACTAAGTAAGTTCCCAGGAAAGATTGGAGGGGTCACACTAGTCCCACTTAAAACCCAACCTCCTAGACAGAACTTTCACTAAGTAAGTTCCCAGGAAAGATTGGAGGGGTCACACTGGTCCCACTTAAAACCCAACCTCCTAGACAGAACTTCCTTAAACTCGTATGTATCCACACCACAAACCAAGGCAACCTGAGCTCTGATACCAATTGTTGTTACGAAAACCCTGGATCACCTTCTGGCAACACCCCTGCAAATAATAGCAAACACGAACACAAGAAAAACATATAATAGAAGAACACAAGATTTACGTGGTTCGGCAATTTGCCTACGTCCACGGGCACTCAGAGAAGAAAATCTACTATGTGAATAATATTACAATCACACAATATTTCCTCTCACCCAATACCCCAATACACCCCATAAAGCAATTCCCCAAGCAAAACTACAACTCTCACCTCAAAAGAGGAATATAACTAAAGTACAAGCTTGCTACCCAAAACTTTGACTGGTGTGTCTTTTTCAGAAAGAAGGACCCTCTATTTATAACCTCACAAGGCCCCCTCTGCCTTTATGAGAAAACCGATGTGGGACAGGATTTACAACCTCACAAGACTTCTGCCTTTATGAGAAATCCAATGTGGGATAGGATTTATAACCTCACAAGACTTCTGCCTTTATGAGAAAACCAATGTGAGATAGGAGCCAACAAATTAACATTACCCAAAAAAAAAAAATTCTAGTGGGTGTGCGTGCGTGTGTGTGTATATATATATAGATCTATATGTGTGTGTGTAAGGAAAGATTAAGAATTTTCACAAGAGGAGCACCAAAAAATCAAGAAGAGAATAGTAATCGATTTATATTGAGATTACGAGTAAGAAAGATGATATTTTTTTTTAAGAAATAAAAAATTATCATTGAATATTAAACCGATAAATATACCTTTTACAGCTAATGATTAAATCACATGAAATTTATTAAAAATATCCCTCATTACAAATATATATATATATATATATATATAATTGTTAGTAAATTTTATTATTTAAAGAATTTATTATATTATATGCTATATTTATTAATAGTATGAACAAAAGTATATAATAGTATATTGAAGAATGCACTTTATTTCACAAAAATACTTAAATTTGATTCTTATAAATTTCTTTTATGTTAAAAAATTTTGGGTCAATCTTAAATTTTTTTTTTTAATAAGATCAAAATATCTTAATTTTGAATTAATTTAATTTTTAAATAAAACTAAAATATTAAGAGTACTTTAATAATTTTACATTCAAAATTAAGGGGTACCTTGGCTCTCCCACTTTATATATGTAAATTATGGCACTATTTGGTTTGTTAAAAACTAACAAAAATCTTTAAAAATCTTTGAAAACCTCTGAAAAATTTTAAAACTCTCTAATACATTTTGGCCACCTCATACTTCGTAAAATCTCTATAAACTTATATATATATATATATATATATATATATATATATATCTACATATCCTAATAAATTTTTATAAACCCCAATACTTTTTTTACAAACCCTAATAACTTTTTAACAAATTTCAACGAATCTAACATGAATCTGTGGGAACGGACCGAAAAAGTTGTTCTCACAGTTTTTCTCTCTAACTTTTTTACACAGAAGTCAAAAAATTTAACAACTTTCAAAAAATTTATGACATAAATCCGTGAGAACAGATTCAAAAAATCGTTCCCATGTTTTTTCTCTCCAACTTTTTACAACAAAAGTTCAAAAGTTTAACAACTTTTAAAAACAATTTTGATATAAATCCTTGAGAATTGTCCCAAAAAATCGTTCTCACGGTTTTTCTCTCTAACTTTTTACGGTAAAATTTCAAAAGTTACACTATTCATCTTCAGAAAAACGTATTTTGGGTTAGAAACGCCAAATATTAAAGGTTATCCCAAATCATATTTATTATTAGCATTTGGCGTTTGGTGTTTCTAATCCAAACCACATTTATTGGAGATGAATAATATAATTTTTGGACTTTTGCAGTGGAAAGTTAGAGAGAAAAACGTAGGAGCAATTTTTTAGGTTTGTTCTCACAAATTTATGTCACTATTTTTTTTAAAGTTGTTGAATTTTTAGATTTTTGCAGTAAAAAGTTTGAGAGAGAAACCGTGAAAATAAATAATTTTTTTGGTCTATTTCCGCGAATTTATGTCAAAATTTTTTGAAAAGTTTGTTGAATTTTTTGATTTCTGCGTGAAAAAAGTTAGATAGAAAAATCGTGAAAATAATTTTTTTAGTCCGTTCCCACAGATTTATATCAGATTCATTGAAATTTGTTAAAAAGTTATTAGGATTTATGAAAAAAGTTACCGGGGTTTGTAAAAAAATATTAAAATTTGTAAAATTTTATTGAGATATGTAAATATATATAGAAATTTATTGAGTTTCATAAAAAACGATATGATTAGAGTTTTAAAACTTTTTAAATATTTTTGTTGGTTGTTAGGGAATCACATGGTACGTTCATATATATATATATATATATATATATAAAGGAAAAAAATGTGTACAAACTGCAACAGTACTGACCTGAACAAAGGTCTTTAGGATGTCCATTTCTTTTCCCTTAATTTGCAGTTTACAGACGCAAGCGCGCGCGCGCACGCACGCACACACATGAAAGAGCTTGTGCGCAATAATTTGATGCTTTTTCTTGATAAAATAACCCACTGCGACTTTGCAGGTTTTGAAGGAAAAAAGTGTGCAAAAGCTATTTTGTTCAGTGCAACAGTACTGCAACCACAGGTTGAAGAGATTAGAAATTAAAGCTTAATTAAGCGTGAAGGAAAGAACTATTATGGGAAATATTACACCATCCATCGACAATGGCTTGTATCGCTTGAGATTAAGCTTTTGCAGTGTCTTTCAAATTGACAGGGCAAAAAGGCAAAACTTTCTGCTGGCCCAAAAAAAGGAAAGAAAGAAAGATAATAGAAAATAAATGTTACGTCATAACATGTTCTCCATCATATGAATTTTAGGGGGCATTTGATTGACAAAAAATTGATTAAAAAGTACAATAAAAATAAAAAGATGTAATATGAATGTGATATGTGAATAAATTTAATTAAAAAATACAAAAAATTAGTTAAATTAATAAATTTTGATGTCCCAAATAAAATTTTAGTGAACTTTTACCTGTAATCAAATTTCACATGTCATGAATTTTATGGAAATTGAGGCAATTAATATTTAAGTTCGAATGGCAAATGTTACCCGCAATTGTGGATAAAGCCGCCACTGTTTAATTTCGAGCGTGACGTGTAAATTTTATAATAAATTTTGCATACATTAATTGACCACGAAATTGAACACTTACGCACCGTAATTGTCAATAACAACACTTAGTCGTAAGGGTGGAAACGAACTAAGTCATTCGCGAGCTATTCGAGCTCGGCTCAAAAAAAACTCGGCTTGAACTCGATTCATAAATTAAACGAGTTCAAACCGAGTTTGATTTTTGCTCGTTTTGGATTCGAGCTCAAGTCTAAAGAAGCTCGGCTCGAAAGCTTGCGAGCAGGATCGGTTAGAATAATATATATATTTTCAATAATATTTTTATTATATTTTTTAAATATATTATATTTTAATTCAAAACGACGTTATTTTGGTTTAATCGAACTATTCGCGAGCCTAATCGAGCTTAAATCCTTCTTTATCGAGCCGAGATCAAGCCTACATAAAAAGTTCGAATCAAGCTCGAGCTTGAGCTTAGTATAAAAAGCTCGAGCCGAGCTCGAGCATGTTAAAGCTCGGCTTGGCTCGGCTCATTTTCACCCCTACTCGGTCGCGGATCCAGAAAATTTTTCTTGTGGAGGCGGAAAATACCTACGAAAATTAATTTCTTCCAATTAACACTTGTACAAGTACAAAACTGTCAACGACTTAGCAGCTAAGGTTGATCCAAACAAAGGGTACCCAACGGTGATGGGACGACCTCGAGGATTTAGTGGCAGCGACCATGGAGTTGTATCCTATAACATATGTATATATATATATATATATATATATATATATAGATTGGATCGAGAATTCAGTGGCAGCGGCCGCTGCCACTCGGCCAACCATGGCAGCGGCCATGGAGTTGTATCTTATAACATATGTGTATATATATATATATATATATAGATTGGATCGAGAATTCAGTGGTAGCGGCCGCTGCCACTCGGCCAACCGTAGCTTTGCCAGTGACAACACTCGTATCTTAATTACCAAAAAAAAAAAAAAACACTCGTATCTTAAATTTCAAATTTGCAAATCAATACATTGTGTTACTTTAACATTGTATTTTCTTTTTCATATTTCTTTTATATAAGTTACGTTTGGAGTGATGAAAATAGTTAAAAAATACTGAAAATTTTCTAAAAATTATTTATTTTGTATTTTATTACACAAATTACGAACTCACAACTTTAATTAAATTTTATCACTCTAAACGCTCCCGTATAAACCATGTTACTATCCAACCACAAACCGTTACTATTAAATCAAATAGGGGAAGTTATATGAAGCTTCATGTTAAGGCCAATTTGTTAATTTATAGGCATAATAGGATGGGTGCGTGGAGTTTTCTACACCGCCCAAGAACTTAATTAACATATATATATATATATATATTGCACCTACTACTACTGTTATTATAATTATAAGTTAGTTCTATTACCAAGGAACATAAACAAACCTTTGTGATGGTTGCCGCTTACATTGTAAATTTGATTTATATAATTAACTAAAGCCATTATTTGGTGCATGATTTAATTAGTTTGAAAACTGATCTTTTGTGATCACATTGAAGAAGAAATTATTCGGTGCTATGTTTTTTATGAGAAAATTCTACTAGAATGATGTACTAATTAATGACACTTACGTGACAAAAAAGTTTTTGATAAGTTATTATTTTTAAATTGATAAATTTTTAATTTTTTTTTCATTTTAGTAATTTTTTTTTACCACTACTCTTTCAACGTTAAATATATACTAATAATAACTCATAACTACAACACTTTAAGTAAAATTAGTATTAAATTTCTTATATAATTAAAATTTTGGATAAAAAATTCAAATCAAAAAAATTATGATAATTTATGAGTTTTAATTTTTTTGGGTGGGGATATTGACTCTCTTTCAAAACCTTTCTCCACTCCTAGCAATTTTTTTTTACCTCACAAAGTTACTAAACTAGCCTTGTAAGTAATGAAGGACAATTAATACAAAGCACATCAAATACCATCATTACCCTCCCATCCTATTTATTATTATGAAACAAACACCCTCCACTTTTTACTTTTTTTTTAATAATATCCTACACTTTTTATTAATTTACATGTTAGATTAAAAATCAACTTTCAATTATAATTTTATAAAGTTGTGTAAGATAGCCTTTTTAAATATATTTTTTAAATTAGCTCTATAATAAATATATTTTTTAAGTTTATTTTGCAAAGAATCAAAGAAAATAAAAAAATATTGTTCTTTAATTTATACAAAGTAAGACATTATAATCGTTGATCAATTCATATATTAATGAAAATAACTGAAATAAAAGTATATCAAATTTAAATTTAAATCCAACATTCAACCCCAAAATCAGTCACCATTGAATAAAAACTAATATGATACTGTTCAAAATAATTTAATATTTTAAACACAAACCCTCTAAAAATTACCAATAAAAAAATAGAAAAATTGTCTTTACACCTCCTATAATTAAGCCCTCAATCACTTGCACCCCCTATACATCAGAAATGTACATTAATATCCCTTACACTGTTCCGAAAAGTGATAAACCCAACGGAGTTAAGAAATTTAATGGAGCATGTGTTTCATACATGAGAGAACTGCAACTAGCCAATATGAACCCAAAAACAAATATATGAACTGACGAAAATACCTTTGCTTCAGCTCTTTGGTGTTCTGCTTCTTTTGCTTCAGTTTTAATAATTAAATTAAATTAAAATGATTAAATAAAATTAATTTAATTTAAATAAGTAACAAAATTAATTAATTTAAGCATTATAAAATATATTTTATTAAATTATTTTGAATAAATAATAAAAATTAATTAATTAATTTAATAATTAATTTAATTGGTATGAAATATATTTGATTAAATTATTTTTAATAAATAATAAAATAAAATTAATTTAATTACTATGAAATATAATTTATTAAATTATTTTTAATAATAAATTTAATTTGATTTAATAATTTATTTATTTAATATGAAATATATTGTATTAAATTATTTTTAATAAGTATCATAATTAAATTATTTAATTTATTATAAAACGTATTTTATTCAATTATTTTCAATAAATAATATAATTAAATTATAATTAATATATTTTATATTAACTGAAATAAATGATATGTTAATTATATTTTATTCAATTTCTTTTAACAAGTAATATAATTAAATTATAACTTAATATATTTTATATTTATTAAATTAAATTATTTTTATAAATAATTTAATAGATTAATTTAATTTAATTAATCTAATTAATTAAATTAAATTAAAATGAAATTTAAATTTTGTTAAATTCAATTAATTTTTTAAAAAGTAATAAAGATTAATATTTTATGAAAATAAAAAATTAATAGTTATAAACAAAATTGTAGAGACTGTTATTTAGAGGAAAAGAAAAGGATGACGGGGAATGTTTATTGCCCGTGAAGGGTGTAACAGTTATGTCAAAAGTAATACTATAATGCCAAAAATAATTGATTGCTGAGAAATCAATCCCATGAAATGAGAAATTAGAAAAAGTTAACAGTTGCTCTGTTATTTGAGGGATTCAATAATTTATAATAATATGAAATTTGCTCCATATCGCTTACAAAAAAAAAAATCATATTCAAAAGCTCTGCTTCAATAAAATCTTCTTCTATGGTGTTTCATCCAAGGTTAACGAACCAAAGAGAGATGATATATACAGGTGAGAGTATACATACAGTTATGAGAGCAGTAGTTACAAAAATGTGAAAAGTGAAGGATGTTAGTTTTATAACAATAAATAAAAAAAGTAATTATGGTATTTAAAGTGTTTTGTATTAATTGTTCTTCATTAATTACAAGAGTAATTTAATAACTTTGTAGAGCAAAAAAAATTATAAGGAGTGGGGGAAATTTTTGAAAGGGTGCCGATGTCTCTATTTTTTTTTCAAAACTTTAGATCATAATAGTTATTACATGTGTTTTAATCTCTCTTCAATTAATTTTTGATAAGTACCATAAAAGAAAATATAAATTATGATACTTTAATTTGTAAGTTTCAACTTTCTAAAAATTATAATTGAGCGAAATTTAAGTTGATAGTTTTGATTTACATATGATTTATACTTTTAAAATATGATAAAATTTAAAATATTCAAATTGTTTTGTGAGATAGATAATAGTGGGATCCATTAAAATAAGAATTTAGTAAAAAATTAAAAATATAAAAATGATCTTAGCCGTTAAATAAAAAATAATTCTTAACCATTAAATATTAATTTGTGAAAAAAAAAATTTGAAAATCATCTTATTTTATTTTATATAGATATATATATGAGAAAACACATTGAAGGTTCTTGAGTGACGTTTGGATGACTAAGGACAACAAACATGTCAAAGCTAGAAGTCTGAACGCATAGATGTATGCTTTAAACAAAGAAATATTCATCATACATCTATAATGGTGTTCGGTTGGTAGCAATCAATCCAATTTATTAATTTTTTATATTTTTAATTAAATTTTATTATATATCACTTTTATATCTAAATTTTATACTATTACTGTATTTTTTTATTAAACTTTTATCAACCAAATATTTCTGCCCAAAAAAAACAAAAAAAGATTTGGGGTTAGATCAGTGTGAATCGATCACTTGAATACCACGAAACCAAAATTACCAAGCACGCATACTCGCCTCATGAGTTGATCCGATCACAGTTGACTGGGTCCCTCATTTTTATTCAACCAGAAATAAGCTAAAATAAAGCTTTGTGTTTGAACAATACAACAGGTCATGCTACGTCAAGCCACGGGGCTCTCTCTGTCTGTCTCTCTATATATATATATCTACACGAACGGAGTTGATAAAAGACATCACACCAAAGAACACCGGTTCTCTTATCTTTTCTAGCTAGGAACATAGTTGGTGTTCTTGCGTCTCTCTCTCTCTCTCTCTCTCTGTGCGGCTAGGGCTACGTACAACTGAGAGAGAAGCAGCTGCCATGGGAAGAACTCCTTGCTGTGACAAAACTAAGGTAAGGAAAGGACCGTGGTCTCCAGAAGAAGATGCAACTCTTAAGAACTACATTGAAAATTATGGCACTGGTGGCAATTGGATAGCTTTACCTTTCAAAGCTGGTCTCTCTCTCTCTCTCTCATATGTTGTCATTAATTTGCTCTCTCTCTCTCTCTCTCTCTCATATGTTGTACTTTGCTCTCTCTCTCTCTCTCTTATTTAAGAAGACAAAGACTACATATACCCACCAAGGAGCATCAAATTATGTGTTGTTCTTTCATTAGGGGGAAAACAGTTTAATTCCTACCCACTACTTGCTTAATTTACCTATTCCATGTTCCGGACTTTCATTTTCTTATCTGTACCAAGCTTTGGGCAAGAACCCATCTTCAGCTGATTGGACTTGCACACTAGCAATATTTTCTTTGATTTTAAGCTGATTTTTCAAAATACACTTTCCCAGTTTTCTTTCTTTCTTTTTCCTTTTCTTTTCTTTTTGTGTGTGTGTAAGAAATCTGGTTGTCACCATAACTCCTTGTAAATGATCAGTCGTTCACGCATACTCATCTTAATTTTGAAAACAAACTGTTTCTACACTTTCTAGTTCTAGTCCATCATTAAGCTGTGCTTCTTTCATTTCGTAATTCAGTAATCTCTGTAAATTAGCACCGATTATCATCATCTATACATAAATTAGCACCGATTATCATCATCCTCAAAGCAGCACATTTGCCATAGAGAAATTAATTCCAATCATACTCCCTCCCTCCCTCTCTCTCTCTCTCTCTCTCTCTCTCTCTCTCTCTCTCTCTCTTTCATGGCATTTTTTGTGATGAGGGTCCTCTAAAATGGGCTGTAAGGATAAATCTCAACCTGCATAAGCATTACGCTCTTCCCCCCGCCCCCTTTTTTTTCCCTAAAACTAAATAAATTAACATTGGTTAAATAATTGCCAAACACTGTTAAAATACACGCGATCATTACTGATTCTTGATTTAATCTTACAGGGCTGAAGCGTTGTGGGAAGAGTTGTCGTCTGAGATGGCTCAATTACCTTAGGCCAGACATCAAGCGTGGAAGTTTCACCGATGAGGAAGACAACATTATTTTTACCCTTTATAGTAAAATAGGCAGCAGGCAAGTTTCAGAACGTTTATACACACGCGCGCGCACTTTTCTGGAAAACCTTTTTAAGGTTTAACAATGCTAATCAAGGGCTTGTTCACCGTTCCCCCCTTTTGGTGTTTGGGGGGGGGGGGGTGTTGGTGGTTGAGAACAACTTTCAAAATTTTCTAACATATTTTTATATTTCATATAATTTAATAAATTTATATATATTTATATATTTTAATAAATTTTTATAAATTTTAATAATTTTTTTGTAAGTTTCAGTAACTTTTCTACAAATTTATAAAATTTTTTAATCACTTTTAATAAATTCTGACACAAAATCATTTTATGGAGTTAAAAAAATTATTTGGACGATTTCTCTCTCTTCAAAAAAATTAACTTAAAAGTTAAAAAATTTTATTATTTATTTTGAAAAATATAGTTTAGTGACTGCACCTCAAACGACAAATAATTTTCCAAACTACATTACTGTTTGTTGTTTTTTCCACGCTAAAAGGATCTAAAATTCGTTAATCTGACATTTGTGGGTTTTTTTTTATTTTTTTTTTCCATCCGATTAGATGGTCAGTGATAGCTTCCCATCTACCAGGAAGAACAGACAATGATGTGAAGAATCACTGGAACACCAAGCTGAAGAAGAAGATAATGGCAGCCACCAACAACCATCGCACACCATTAATTAGCTCTGTGAATTACAACCATAACCCTTACAATAATAACCCTACTACTAGTACTCTTCATGCCCTATTACCTTCAATGGATTTGTCTCCCGAAATGGGACCAAATGGAGCTGAGGTTAATCTGGGGACAGATATCAATGCCCAGAGCTTGATGCAAGGCTTGGCTCATCCAGCTGGACTCACTACTCAAGTCTGCGATCAATTTCAAGACTCCACAAGCATTATTAATTGCATGTCATCGGTATGGTCCGAAGGTAATATTGCAAGAAGCAGCAGCAGCAGCAGCAGCAGTGGAGAATTTGGGTTTTCAATGGATTTGGGCACTGGGTATTCTCTTGATGAGCATCATCAACTTTGGCCTCACCAAGAGACAATTAGTACTGGTGGATTTGGAAACTCCTATGCAGATCTGGTTAACTTCCTGCTATCCTGAAACAAAGGCACAAGGAATTGATTGTTGTATTGAATTAATGGAGGGCTGGGCTTATTTTATTAAAGTCAAAAATGAAAGTAATAATTATATATATAGATGCATTGGTTAGGTGCGTGTGAATGAACCTTTGGCTAGCTAATTTAGCTCTTCAAGTTAGAGATACACCAATCAAAATGGAGTCAAATAAATGAAATTTAGAAAGTACATATTAATTTTAGAGCAGTTCTCTCTCTCTTTCTCTCTCTCTCTCTCTTCTCTCTCTGTAGTTTTCATGTATGGAGCTTGTCAGAGTGGTCCTAGAATATGGTTTCTTTACTTCAGTGTTTTCTTTTTTTTTTTTTTAATTTTTTTTACTGGGTAAGATGGACACGAAATCATGAACGCACGGTACTCCATCAGCATGTCTGTTTGTTTCGATCTGGTCAATATCACGAAACTTGCATGGAGTTGTGGCCAATTCAAAGCTCAACAAAACCAACTTTAGCTCAGACCGTATCCTCCATCATCAAATCTCTCTCTCTCTCTCTCTCTCTCTCTCTCTCTCTCCAACTTTAGCTCAGACCTTATCATCCATCATCAAATATCTCTCTCTCTCACACCCTGTCTCCCTCACTCTATCTGTGGAGATTCCTGGAAACCACCCCTCGTAATGGGCTTCAGAGGGCCCTGATGAAAAGCAAAGATATTCTCTCCAGGTTATATACACACACTGAGGGACAAAAGAAAATTTAAGTTTGAAAGAGTTATGATATATATTTATATATATATATATATATATGCATGTATGTGTTTTCAGAATATCAAAGTGGCACTTCTAAAATATCAAAGTAGCACTTCTAAAGTAGCAATTTCTAAAGGCCGCCGGTCTCGGTCTGCCATTAATGTATGGATTGTGTTCGTTTGACTTGGGTTCGAAACTGACAATTGCTTTTAAAAATAAGTAAATATAGTTGTCAAGTAATTGTGAGCACATGGGCTTTCTTGTATGAAAACACAGAAGATTAATAATATTTTACAGGAAGAAAACTTTGATCATAAAATTTTAATCTCAATGATACAGATAAATATATATTTATTGTTTTAAAATAAAATATTAAAAGAAACAGAATTTGTTTATAAAATTATCACTTCAATGACATTTTGATAGAATTTTTTTAATTCTTATTTTCTACACTAAGTATATGCAGCAATTTTTTTCTTCTGCTGTAAGATAGTGAAAAAATATAGCAAATACTATTTAAGGAAAAATAATTTCAAAAGTATTGATAATGGAACCACATCCTGAGGATGCGTTTTCTAAAAATATATTATCAAAATGCATTTTTTCTTAACTTAATCTTATCTTAAACACAATGTCAATATATGTTTTATAATTTGATTTCTTGAAAGAGTTTGCAAACTCATTTTAGTTTTGTAAATTGATATATTCATCAACGTGTTTGAAAAGTATTGATAATGGAAACACATTCTGAGAATGAGTTTTCTAAAAATATATTATCAAAATGCATTTTCTCTTAACTTAATTTTACTATCAAAATATGTTTTATAATTTGATTCCTTGAAAGTGTCCGCAAACTTATATTAGTTTTGTAAATTGATATATTCATCAACGTGTTTGTGTGAGTATATATATATATATATATATATATGTATTTGTATGTTTATGATACTGATCTTTCTTTTTTGCTCTTCTGCAAAATAATCTTCTCTCTTCTTCTTCACAAAGGCATATTAGTATCTTCTCTTCAACCGCCTTAGAATTTTTACAAATGCCTTAGGGATTTTGAATGTTATCAATTTCATATTGTGATCTTTATTTTCTTCTTATCCTCTTTTGAATACCCATTTTACTATATCTCTTTAATTTTCTTGCTATCTTCTTGATTTCTTGTTATCTTTTTAATTTCCTGAATCTATAAACAAGCATATATATATATTTGTTATTATGATCTTTTTCTCTTCTTCTCATTCTCTTTATCTTCTCTGCAACCTCTTAAGAATTTTTAGTATATTTCTTCAATTTTCTTATACATTTTGGTATAGCATTTTTAAACAAAATTGAATTAGGAATAAAACGTAGTTTGATATAATGCGAATACGTCTTCATTAATAGTTTTTTTAAATTATTTTTTTCGTTTACTATTCTAACCGCAGAGCAAAAAAAAAAAAAGAAAAAAAAAGTTTTCTATAAGTGGCATTGACCTTTTCTAGCAAACTCATTTTTTCAGTCGATGAGTTACTTTATAGCTAGCTAGGCCCCGAAGGCCCCGAGGGCCAGCTCCTATGGTTGCATGCGTTGCAGGAGTGAAAGTCAAAGAGATGTTGTAAGTTCAAGTCTTGGCAATGATAAAATCGTGATTCAATTTTCTACGCAACTCTTATTATCATACTAGTCGTGATTGTTAATTTATGTTTGATTTATCAAACTTTATCATCAAAAGTTATAAAAAATTATTAACTTTCTTCGATCAATTTTAGTCAAATGTCATTTTTATATTAACTTTTTATATTTTTTCTGTATTTTTTGTCATTCAAACATCCTTTTAATGATTGGCTCACAAGTCCTTAAATTAAAGTATTAATAATAATAATAATAATAATATAAAAAGTTTCTCCATTTACCATATTACAAGATTATAATTTCCAAGTAGTATTTCCATTAATTACAGCAAACGAAATTTCAAGTGTAATAGAAAATTTCATTAATTTGACAAGGTCAATTGAATATTTATATACTTTGACAAGCTAGCACGTGATAATTATTATAAGCATAATAGGCATGGTATCCGACTGAATTTTTCAACCATGATCGATGTAGGAGAGAAAATTGGGAATTTGTTAAAAATTAATTATGCGTAAGAAACAAGAAATATAAGAGAGATTGCCCAATATTAGTATACTAGCAAATGCCCGTGTAAAGCACGGATCGCTCATCCTTTGAGTTGATTTTAAGATTTTTTTTTTAACTTTTTTGTTTAATTTTTATTAAAATTTATTTTTTTTGAAAGCTAAAAATTACTTATACCTAAAGGTATAAAAATATAATTTGGTCTGCAAATAATTCAAATAAAAATTTGTAAATCAAACTAAATGAAAAACTGTAAAAATAATTTATAAAAAAAATCATTAATCAAAAAAGGTTAAAGTATCTATATAGTCTTTAATAAATATGTAAAATTTTATTATTTATTATAAATAAATATTTTAGAAAAATATTTAACAAAATATGAAAAGAGTAAAAGATTATGTTTCTATATTAAGTGACCGAAAGAACAACTAAATTGCTAAGAAAAATAAAAATAATTCGGATCATTGAGCAAATTCAATAGTTAAAAATATCTCAAATTTAAATTTTTTAACTTTTTTATTATATATGTAACATAAAAGATGTAAAAGTTTATGTATTTAAAATTTTAAGTTTTAAGTACATTAAAATTAAATTTTTTCCATCAAAAAAATTAAAATTTTAATTTAATGCTTAAAGAATATTATTTTTTATTTTTAATTTAGGTGCATTAAAATTAAATTTTAAATATTATTTTTCTTAAAACAAAAATAGATATATATATATATATATTATTTTTTTAAACACCTCTCACATAAAAATAGGTTTATATATTTTTATACTAAATTTTTAATACCTATATATTAATTAACGCAATAGTAAGTGTAGAACTACTAAAATAACATAATATATGTTATAGTATAAAAGTTATACTAAATTAATAATTTTTAATATAATTAATATAAATTTTATTGTATGTTAGTATAATAATATTATTGTTTATATTAAATTAATATGTTATAGTATAATATTGATATTTAATTAATAATTTTTATTACTATAACTTATATAAAAATTTATTATAATATTTGATAATAATTAAAAATAATTTAATATATTTTATTAAGATATAATATGTTATATTTACATAATTAATATTATATATCATATTTATATTTATATATTTAATAGCTCAATTCTCGATTTCTAAAATACCCATCGCCTGCTCACCGCCTCAATCACATTCCCAAGTCACATTCAGACCACTCGCAGGCTTTAAGCTTTGCCTCTTCAATCTACTTCATGCTCTTCTCTCGCTCTCTGTTACGCTCTTTCCAAAAGCTGAAGCTGGATGAAGTCAGAAGAACATAAACGCTTCAGTGATCTTGATCTGGAATAGCAAGGCTTTGCAAGTTTCTCGTAGTTTGTATAATCTCGATTTGGAACTGAAAAGCTTCAATGTTCAGTTATGATTTTGTTTTATTTACAATTTTTTATTTTTCAAGACTCAAATTTGGTACTTCCTGATTTCTTTTTTGATTTCAAACTTTGGATAAAAAAAGTTAGGTTTTTTTTTTTTTTTCGAATCTTAAAAGATCAAAGGTTTCAGATGTTATTTACGTTTTTTTTATGTTTTTCTTTTTGATTTCTCTGTGAAAGATTGCCTTATCGCCAGCATAACGGTAGGTGTGATTGTCATGTCACACCATGTAACGCTACTGTATCGGTCTCAGAACTTACTGATTCCATTATGTAACGGCCGATTCTATTACGTAACGACGATTTTTCATACCATGCCACCACCACTAACTCTTTGTCCAAAACCAACGTTTGTTCTGTTCTAGACATTTGTTTGGGAAAAAAGAAAGAAGAGGAGAAAGGGGAAAAAAGCTAATGTTTTTGTTTCCTTTGGCTCTGTTTTTTTTTTTTTTTGGTAGAAAAAATAGGATGTGCTTGGCGGCAAATCATTTCTGAGTTTGGTCGCCAGAGTCGGAGCTCTGGCTCGAAGTGAGAAAAGCTGTAAAAAGACGAAACTTGAAAACCCAACTCTCTGCGGCCACGGAAAGGTAAGCCAAATCGACGGCTAGAATAACTTTGCATGGCGCTTTATTTCAATCCCTACGTTTGATTTATACAATCAGGCGGAGAAAGATAAGCTTGGAGAACGAATCACAGCTTTGCAGCAACTTGAAAAAACAAAAATCTAAAAAAACATAAAACCAATTTTACAAAAGCTCTACTGCAATTAAAACATAAAACAAAAGTTTTTGTTAATAGACTGATGCTAACCACTGCACAGCGATTCAAATGGTTAATTTCGACAAAGAAGAAGTTGAATATATGGCGAGAAGAAGAAGTTGAACTGGGTACCTCTTGTTTGCCTTGCTGAGGGGCTCTCAAGCACGGTTGCTTCCTTCCTTCAATTGGGTCTTTCGTGTGGTGTCTTATGCCCTATGTGCTCTGTAAACCAAATCCGTCTGACACCTGGGCAGGATAATGAAGGTTGAGCGGGAAAAATTGGAACTCAAATCAAATCTCAACCATCAATATATTTCAAGATTTAATCTGAATCACTGAAACATAATATGTGAGAGGGATATTTTTGAAATGAGATGTGTTTTATTATATATATATATATATATATATATATAAAAGAATTACAACCCACCCTCAAATTGGAAACTAAACGAGTTCATAAAATCCGCACTTAATTTTAATTTGAGAGGTAGGTTGATGTATAGATTTAACATTTGAGTTTCTTTACTGTAATTAATTTTTATTATAGTAATTTAATTTTTATTGGTATTAATTTTTATTATAGTAATTACAACCCACCCTCAAATTGCACTTTAATTTTTATTCTTCTCAACTAGAGAAACAGAAACTACAATTAATAATATATAGCACTAAAAAAGAAAAAAAATAGCCTTTTTTTTTCCAATTAAAGGTCAAAACTAAGACCTCTTCCTGCAATGGGATAAAAAACCTCTTGCAATTCACTTTATTTTTTTTATTAATTAAAATTACACAAAATGCCCACCTATCTTCTCACATATGCTTTGTATACTTATAATGTTATAAAAACACTTATACAAAAACTCAATTTGAGACAAATTATATATTATAAATATTTTTATTTTATAGTAAAAATTATTATTTGTTAAATATATTATTTTTTTAATCAGTGGGTAAACAATTATAATCTAAATTTTAAAAATTTTTATGATAAAAATTTTTAATTCTATAATTTTTTAAAAAAATATTTGTTATCATAATTAAAAAATATTTATTATTATAAAAAATTAAAATTAAGTTTTAAAAGAAATATAGTTATGGTTTGTTTGATAAATTTGTCAATATAGTTAAAATTTAATTTTTTTTAGTTCATTGATTTTTCTAATTATATATTTTTTATTTTTATATACATAAATAATGAAAACAAATCAAAAATTCTATTTTGAATTATGAATGAGTGAGAAAAATTAGCAGGTGTAAAGGACAATTATAAATTTAAATTTATAAGTAATCTTATTTTCATATTTACAAGTTTTATAAAAGTATATTTTAAAAGACTAAAATAAATTTTATTTTCATCTATATTTTTAGCAATTATATAAAACTAAATATGAATTTATTTTATAACTAAATCAAATAAAAAATAACTTATTTCATTTCAATTTACTTACAAGCTGTTGTCAATTTTTTTTTTTTTTTGAGTCATCTTGATATTTATTTATTCATATATGCTTTATATATATATGCTTCAAACTAATTGAATTTACAGTGCAATTTGACTTTTTAGCCGATGAAAATCTTTTTTATTTTGTGAGGGTAAAATTCAACGTGAAAAGGTTAGCACGTCATGTGGAGAAGACAGTTCACAAACTTGGACCAAATCGTTTTGTTCACACTCAAATTAAACTAATTTGAGTGAAGTCTTAAGTCTGAAACTCAATTAGAGTTATATAAATTCATAAGATACATATATATATATATATATATATATATCTACAGCTGGTGCAACCAATGTTCACACCAGAGAGATGTGTCCAAGAGACTAGTGGGAAATAAACTTGAGACCGAGTTTTATAAAGAGCAGTCAAACACCAAACTGCTCTCTTCAGTACTGGAAGGTCTGAACAAAATGGATTGAACCATTATCTATCAATTTTTTGTCTGTTCTCGAATGAATTTCAAATAAGCTAGGAAAGTCATTAAAAGCAAAAACTGAATCAAATGGATAGGTCAAACTAGTGATTGATGGGGGTGTTTGGCCGGTAAAAAAATAAAGACAGAAAAATTCAATGTAAAAGCGATAAGTAATAAAATTTAATTGAAATAAATTGATAACTATTTGTAATTTTTGATAATTTTAAATATTTTTTTGGTGTACCAAACATTCAAAGAAATAAAATTTTAAATCGATCAAATATATATATATATATATATATATATATATATGATATAATTGCAATTTCATTATTTAAACACCTCATGGTAGCTAATGTTTTGTCGCATTAATTTGACTAAATTGATTTCTCAACTCCTATGATATTATTTTCAAATCAGTTACATGGTGAAAATAGTCATAATATTGGTCTAATTTAATTAATGCAAATCTTTCTAATAATTAAATATAGAGACATCCCTTTCCATTATTTCCAAGCCAACAAATCTAATAACTAATTAATTATTCATCTTTAAGAATACAACACAGTGGTCATCATAAATCATCCACACACTTATTTACAACTAGCTCTCAAATGATAAGTGTTATCACAAATCTCCTTTGAGAATCGAGACGAAACTAGGTGAATCATGTCAGTTTGTGGAGCATTTTTTTTATGTAGGACGCATTAAAGGAGAATTCCTAGAACTTTGATAGATGTTTAATGTTAAAATGCATAAGATAAATAATTTTTTATTTTATTTAGATTAGTTTTTCTATTTTATCTAAGATTGATTTAAGATTTTATTTAATTAATTATATATTATATTTTTAGCCAAAGGCTATTTATAATTGCTATGAAATTTAGATTATATTTTTTTTTATGATAAATTAGATAAGAAAACTCTTTTAAGGAGTTAACAAATTGTTTAAAGAGTTAACAAATTGTTTTCCACCATTGACTAGGATTACATTAGTTTTCCCTTTTTATAGAACTTTTTGTAAACACTTTTTATTTTGAAAATTTTGAAATACCCTCGACAAATAAATTATAATACTCGGTATTTATTTTTAACTATTTATGTGTTATTTTGAGCCAATAAAATAATTAAACTTAGATTAGGTTTGTTTAGTTAGATTTTTTTATTTTTCCTGAACTGAGTTTGGCCCAAAGTGGTATTGAATTGAACAACTGGGGCAAGGGCCCAACCATTCTTTGCTCTTTCCTTTCTTTCTTTTTCTTCATTTTCTTCCTTCTTCTTTTGTTTCAGGCGGCTTCCAAAACAGGGAAAAATGGGGGACAGAAGAGAAAAAGAAAAGAGAGAAGAGAGAAAGTAGAGAGAGAAAATACATTTAGAGAAGGAAGATAGCAAATCCTTGGTATTTTCGATACTGTGATTACTGTGGCTGTGTCGAACCGGGGTGATTTCGATCGAGTTGAGAGAAATGGAAGAGAGAAGTTTTGGAACTTCAAGATTCTCCGCTCCTTTTTTTTCATCTTTTCTTCAAATTTATGGTAAGTGGGATTTATACTCGTGTTCTAGACATTATTAGGATAATTTTGATATATTATATACTTGATTTGGTTAAGTATTGTAGGAGTTGTGGTATATATATAAATATATGTATATATGAATGTGTATATATATATGCTTATATATGTTGAGATTTATAAATATTTGAGTTATTCTTGAATCAAATGTTGAAGAAATATGTTGTTTAGGTTAGGGGTGGAAATAAATCGAGTTTTTATCGAGCTATTCGAGCTCGGCTCGATAAAATCTCAATTCAAGCTCGGTTTGTCATATATTTAAGTTGAATTCGAGCTTGAATTAAGGCTTGATAAGGAATCGAGCCGAGCTTGAGCCTAATATGGCTCGGCTCGAAAGGCTCGCGAGCTTATTCGAATAGTCATAAAACTACGCCATTTTGCTTTAGGCGTTAAAACCAAAAAACCTTTCCTCTTTTACTTTACTTAGATAGATACAGACTCTTTTAGACTTCATTTCTTACTTTCGTTTGTCATTCCTTTCGTTCAAAGGAACACTTGTTTTTGGATCGAAGCATTGACACACACACACACACAGAGAAATAAACTATCCTGTCTTCGTCTCGTTTGCATCTGCTCTTCTTCCCCTCTCAACTGTGTTCAATCTCTTTTTCTTCTTTCCACAATGTTCTACTTTTCATCATTTCACTAATCTCTTTTTCTTCTTTCCACAATGTTCTACTTTTCATCATTTCACTATTTTCCTCAACTCTCGCCACCATTCCCAGCCATAACCACCCAGAGCCTCTCATAGGTACAGCCATCTCGTCGTTTTTCACTAATCATTTTTAGTTGATTTTTCGTTTGATTTCGATCACTCAATGATGATTTTGATTCTACAATTCTTTTGTTGATAACATTGCTAGTGGAAACCCGACATGGGTTTGTGAAAATTTTGGTTTTTGTGTTCATTTCAGTGAATAACTAAATGGGTTTAGTTGTTCTCCATTTTCTTTCTTTCTTTTTTTTTTTTTTTTTGGAGGACTAGTTGTAAGCAAATCCTATTTTGGTGGGGAGAATACATTGAAAAAGTGATTCATTATTTTTGCTTATGGAAATCTGAATTCTAATTTGGTGTTCAATGTTCATTTCAAGAAATAAAAATTGTAATTATTACACAATGGTTTATTTTCTCACCACAATGAGTGATATGCTTTTTTTTTCTCTTAGCTAGTAGATAATTATTTCTTGTTATTCCCAATTTTGGTGGAGAAGACAAGTTAAATGATTTTCTGTTTCCTTTGCTTTCATCTATTTTGGAGTCTAGATGATATTCACTTATATAATTTGGTTTGTTTGGTTTCAAATGATGTATTATTATTATTATTATTATTATTATTATTATTATTATTATTTGTTAAAGATTTCTATGTTGCTTTTTTGGGTGTAGAGTTTATGTGAAAGAAGAAGTTAAACTTATCGGTTGAATATTTTATCATTTACTTTTCCATAACTGGGAATGCACTACACTTAGCTATGGCCTGGTTACATTACTTTTGTGACTCTATTTGGCTCCCGAGAAAAAAAAAATAGATTTGGGTAGTTTCATTTTCAGCTTTGTAAAAAACAGAACAGTGGTATACCTTATTTGGGTTTTATCTGATCTATGAAAATCAATACTGGAAGGAAACGTGTATTTTAGTATTTGCTTATTTTGAAAATTGATAATAGTGGTGTGACTTAAACTCCTGTATTTTGGTATTTGCTTATTTGTTTTGCTAGAAACATATTCCTTCTGATATGTTTGATCCATGGTTTTATTTGGAATTAGTTTTTATTTTTAATCTTAGATTTATTTGATATATGGTTTCATTTCCTAGCTAGTCAATAGTACTTCTTAGCATGTGCTGATTATTGAGAAAATTGAGACATTGTGTTTATTGGCTAAAGAAAACTTATGTGTTCTTGGCTTGCCAGAAAACATGCTAAGAATTCAAAGCTTCAGTTCTTATGTGTTTTTGGTACATTATCTTGATTTATTTTTGATCTATTAGATAATAATTTTCTTTATTTGTATAAAGCCATCATTAATTGAAATTTATTTTTTTTTTTTTTTTTTTTGCTAATTGAAAATATTAATACTACGTAAAGAATTTATAATTACTTTACTTTATAAGAGTAGTATTTCACTTTAAAAAAATTACAAGAAAAAAAATAGAGTTTAAGATATACTTTATTATGATAGATTTTTTTGATCTTCAAAATTTGTTTAAATTTATTTATTTTATCTTCAAAATTTTTTTGATCTCCAAGTCTATTCTATTGTTCAACTTTGATAGGAATGTCATCTCCACCTAGAGAACGCCCACAATCTATAACACACTTGTGTTTCTTCTTTTCTTACTCCAGACAATGAGACTATCAAGATCGATCATTCTCATGAAGATGAGCAAACTCGGCTTGAAAAACCACTAGTGATGAGTAGGGCAAAAAGACAAAAAAAAAAAAAAAATTATTGTTTAGTTAAAGTTCAAATAAATTGACCTTCCTAATGGGATGAAAAAGGTCTGATGCATACATTGTAAAATTAAATTATCAATGAGTGCGAGTGGGGCAACAACTCATATGAAACGACAATTTGAGTCATGTATGACAAGAAAATTAGAGCAAAAAAAAAGAAAAAAACAACAAACATTGAACTTCCAACTAGTGAGATCAAGTGTGAATGAAAGGTTAATGGTGTCTCCTCTTATGTAACTTGGTGAAAAGTATGATCACTCACGGATGAAAGAGGCGGTAAGTCATTAGATGCCTATGTATGAATATCCATTCAATGTTGTTGAGGAGTATGGTTACAATTTTATGATGAAGGTTGTAAATCTTGAGTTTGAAAAGATTTCTCATAAGAGTCTTAAGACCAATTACATGATAGTATATGAAGCTAAGAAGAAAAACTTGAAAATGTTGCTAAAAAGCATTAGTAAAATTAGTTTAATCACTAATATGTGGAAGTCACAAAATCAAAAGATTGACTGCATGGTTATTACAATCCACTTCATCAATTCTAAAAGGAGGCTACACAAGCGTGTGCTTAGTTTTCGACATGTGCCACCTCCTCATCGTGGGGTTGATGTGGCTGATGCTATCTGTCACGCCTTGAAATGAACAACCCTGGGGACGTGAGGACAAAATCCACAATTAAACTTCAAACCATGAAAAATACACCATATCAGAGTGGAAGTGAATAAAATGAAACAATATTAAATTTCTTGAATATTCAAACATCTTAAAAATGCCCTAAAAAGGGCTACAAAGCCGTGCCAAAAATATAGGCCCAAATTAGTACTCCATTGCAATATATATATTAAAATGCAAAGTTAAACAGATCATCTAGCTATAATAATCCAAGATGGCTAGCTACCCCACTGGTCCGTTACGAACATCTGCCCCTGCAACATCAATTGTAGGGGGGTGAGCACTATACCACGTGTCCTCAGCATAAAATATATAAAAATTAGTTTCTTAATCATGTAAGCAAATAGCATTTAATTAACATTGAAATTTAATAAACCTCTTATCAACTTTACAACATTAAAACCATATCCATAATCATCATGCCGTTTTAAATTAAACAACAACTTAGTCATGAACCCGCAGTCACATGCTAAACAATATCATCAAGTCAATCACAATACACATTACAATATCATACTATGGGTCAGGTACTCTACAAGGTTAGTCTGTGACTACAAAACTAAACGCAAATAATCCCCAGACTTCAGCCATGGGGTACAATCAGTCCTGCAGTCCTAGATGTACGTATCAAATCCCCAGACCTAAATCGTGGGGTACAATTGGTCCCGCAGTCCCAAATGTACTCATGGCCTGGTCCCACAGTCCTAATCCATCTCATCTTGCCCTAGTGGGCAAATTGGTCTCGCAATCCCATACAAATATACGCTAATACAAGCCGTATATACACTTTTTAGGTATTTAGCCTACTGGTTATATTACACTATCCTGCGCAGATTTCAAGACTTTCAACCCTTGGGCTCTAGAACCCATTATTTGTAGTACCCTTAATAACCCCAATATCAAAAATCAAATCCTTTATTTAACATCACATAACATACATGTTAAATCCCTAAATTTGATTCCTTATATTCTTTCCTTTACTTTATAAATTTTATAAAGTGTAATTATATTTTGGGCCCAAGTTTCATGTTGCCCCTCTATAAATATCATTCTCATTATAACATTTATTCAATAAATCTCATGCAACCATATTCAAGAATATATATATATATATATACACAACTAGCTTGATAAACAAAATTTTATACCAAGCATGCCACGACAAAGAAGGATTTAAAACATAAATTTGGATAATTCATGAAAAATAGAAAATAAAATATTTTTAGTTAATTCAAAAGCCTTAAATGCTTAGAATTAACCATAGCTTCATAAAAATAAAATTATGAATTTATTCAATAAACTAATTAATACAGATTTTAAGAAAAACTAAATAGGGTATTTCTATTTTGAACCACACAGAACAGCTCACTTTCACAATTTTCATAAAATCTATTTTTGGTCCAAAAATTATGAAATTTTTACACAAAACTCATTTACATGTCTAGTTTAACATATAAAAATTTCAAAAATTAAATCGGCTTTCATTTATACTTTTCATATAAAAAATCAGACTGTTGTCAGTGTAACAATGTAAATCAAATAGTCAATTTTCAATATTTTTTATAAAATAAATTATTAGTCAAAAAATTATAAGAATTTTATCGTAGAATCTTTAACATGTCAAATTTCATATATAAAAGTTTTAGAAATTAATTTAATCTCTAGGTATCATTTTTTTATACCAAAATCAAACTGGTGTCTGCATAGCAATTTAAAACAAACAGTCAACTTTCACAATTTTTATAAAATTCATTTTAACTCAAAAAAATATGAAATTTTTACTGAATATTATTTTGGATATGTACTCCTGCATATAAAATATCAAAAATTAATTCGACGTCTAATTATGAGTTTCATATAAAAGAAAAACAGTGTGCTGATCCTAGTATAGAAATCCCAACCAAACAGTCAAGTTTAACTATTTTTAATAAATTCATTTAAATTCCTAAAATTTTGAATTTTTATTGGACACTCCTCTATATGCCTAGTTGCACGGATAAAAATATCAAGATTTAATTCAATCTCTAAGTATGATTTTTATAGAAAAATAGTGTACCCGTTTCAGTATGAAAGTTTCAGAACTTCACATAATCAAGAATCAATTCATAGAACAAGTTTTTCATCTCTTGCACATATATATAAAATCATACACAATTTATTTTGCAAAACAAGAAAGATACCTAAATCTATATGCTAAACCCCACCTACCTTACTACACACGTAGACGATTGGTGTGTATTGCATTACTACCAACTCAAGTTGGCTTTTTAAAGTAATTTCGGTGATCTCTTCTTTCGAACTTAACTCGGGACTTCGTTTGTCTTACATCAATTTCTCTTAATAGGTATGATTTTACCAACCTCCTCTTGTTGGAACTAACCAAAATAGAAGAATAGCGAGAAGGAGAAAACTTTTTGGTGTAAGCTATGTATGTGAAGAAAAGGATGGAAGATGAAGAAGAGTGATTTATGATCACATATAAAAATGTTTCATCTTTCCCTTTCGATATATATACCATCATAACTACCCATCAATACACCTTTAAACCATTAATTCCTAGCTGCAACGGTTTAGCCTTTCTTATGGCAATAATTTCTTCTCATAAATCCTCCTCCAACTCTCTCACACACACGTATTCCCAGAACCCCTTTCTTGGTCTCTTTACACTACATTAACTCTTTGTCACTCACTCAGCCAATAAGAATGCACCTCCCCCCCAATAAATAGAAAACAAATCCAGCTAATATATATATATATATATATATATTTAAATATACATTAGCATCATACAATATATGCACACATAACTGATTAAATAAACATGTCGCACAATAAATAAATATAATTTAAACTAATAAAATCTGAATAAAATGAAATAAAAGTATTTTTTAAAATTCTAGGTTTTTACACTATCTACAAGTGTTTAATGGATTGGGGGATTGAGAATAAAGTCTTCTTTATTTTTGTTGACAAATGCTTCTTATAATGACACATGCTTGAGGATTTTGAAAGAAAATTTTTTAAGAAGCATGAGTTTAGTCGGTGGTGGAAGATTATTTCATATTTGATGTTGCGCACATATCCTGAATTTGTTAGTGTAAGACAGACTTAGTGAGATTAAAAATATAATTGAGGATGTATATGAAAGTGTGAGGTTTGTTAACTTTTCTGAGGCAAGACTCTGGATATTTTGTGAAATAGTGGAACAGTTACAAATGAAAGAAAGAAAGTTAATTTTCGATTGTTTTACTTGATGGAATTCCACATATAATATGTTGGCAAGTGCATTAAAATTCAAGGAAGTTTTTCCAAATTAAATTGAAATAAATGGAACCAAGTTATAGTAATGTGCCAGAATCAAGAGATTAGGATAAATTTGAGAAAATTTGTAAGCCACTTGAAGTTTTTAGTGTAGCTAGTAGCATTATGTCTGATAGTGATTTTTCCACTTCTAATTTGTATTTAATTGAAGTATATAGGGTGAAACAAATTATTGACCAAGTTTTAAATGATAATAATGATTTTATACAGGTAATGGCAAGGAGGATGACCAGGAAGTTTGACAAATATTGGGGCGAATGCAATTTGATAATGTATATTACTAATGTTTTAGATCCGAGGTGTAAACTTCTTGGAGTTAAAATGTGTTTTCGTGAAATTTATCTGGAAGATGAGTGTAAAAGGAATATTGATGAAGTTAAAAAGACTTTGTATGAAATTTTTGATGATTATGTGCAATTGTATAGTGAAGAATCATGTAGTAGAGGGATGGATTTATCTGGAAGTGGCACCAGCTTTAGCTCCCATTCATCATCCTCAGGTTGGTCTAAACTAATGTCTTATATATGAACAAAAGAGAGCAATCCTTCAGTTAAATCAAAATTGGATGTTTATCTTAAGGAGGGAGTATATATATGTCAAGCAAGTTTTCATATTGATTTTAGTGTATTAGAACGGTGGAAGGCCAATAATTCAAAATTTTGAATTTTATCCGAGATGGAAGCTGATATTCTTGCTATCCTGATTTTCACCATAGCCTCGGAATCTACATTTAGTGCTGGTGGTTGAGTTACTGATTCATATCGTGCTTATTTAACTCCTAAAACTATTGAGCTTTGATGTGTGGGGAGATTGGATTTGAATACTTTACGGTATGGAGAAAAAGTCGAAGGTAATAATATTATGTTATTGTGTTATTTTAACAATTTAGTTGTATTTACAAAGAATGATGTTAGACATACTAATTTTTTTTTATATTTTATATTTGTGTAAATAGAAAAATAACCGCAAAAGATTACTTTGCCTATTTCTTGATAACATGTTCGATAGAGGTAAAATACTATCTTTATTGGTAATCCTATTTTTATTGATACATTCAATTTAAGGATTTTTTTTCCATTGTTTTGTAGTTATAAAATTTGGCCTATTGAATGAAAGGACTTATGATGATATGAAAGAAGATGTGAAGTTAATGTGATGTTGGCATATTGTCGTTTTATTTGATTTAAAAGTTTATTAGATTTTTGCTTTGAATAGATAAGACGCTTTGGAAAGGACTTATGATGCTATGGAATGTTGTATTTTTTGTTTCTTATATTTTGAATACTAGTAGACTTGCTTCCTAATCTATGGAATGGAATGCAGTTACTATTTTTCTTTTTAAGTTTATTCCTTGTTACCCTTTCTAAGGATATGCAAATTGGGTATTAGAAATTACAATTTCAACTGTGAAAGTGGCTGTCAGGTGTGGGTTTCTAATATTTAAAATTTTGCTTTAGAATTTTGCTTTCATGTTCTTTTTTCTCCCAAATGTACTTGTACTTAAATGTGTAGTCAATTTTTTCTTAAGAATAGGAGATATTTCTCAAGACTAATGATGATGACAATTCTCTTAATGTTGATAGTGTTATTAATTCTTTTAAATGCCGAATCTTTTATGTTTGTTGGTTCCTGTAGTTTTTATTGATGAAATTCAATTTTACTAACCCTGAACAGAATATATACATGCTTTATTGAAACAAATGTTAGAATATTTAATCATTTGTTCTAGGCCAAAACTTTTAGCTCTAGTGTTGAATAAGTATATCCCTTGAAGTTGTCTATTGCTCAATTATACATGACATTAGGCTTTTTCTTACATTGCAATATCTCATTGGCCTTACTAAAGGGCCGCCATAGTTGTATGATTGGTGTGTTCCACTCTTGTTATTGTAATTTGCATGTTAGTGAAATTTGCTGATTTTCTAGGTTTATAAACATGTCCTGTTAATTGGTAACCATGATAGTCATCTTTTGTTTTTATTTTGTTAATCTATGCTTCTTGATCAATCAATATGTGGACTTCTTATACAATATAGTGCTTAAACTGCCGCTCTAGAAGATACAAGAATTTCATAGATTGTCAATTGTTGTGAAAAGTAATACGAATGTCAAAAACTTATTCATGTTTACATGCTATTATGAGAATAATGAAACACTAAACTATATAATCAACGGTTTTCTATTCATTTCTATTTGCTTTCCTACCAAATTGACTAGTGGTAATTGATATTGGCATAGTGCAAACTAGCAATAGCTATTGGTCTTACCATTTAACTTCTAGTTTTTTTTTTCTAGATTATCCAATATGCTCGACTAAAATATATAACACTAAACTACATGATCTTTCCTCTTCTCCCCCTCTTTCTCCTTGGTCATGGTTATCCAAATTTGGAATTAAATAGGTCGTGTCTTTGAGTCAAGACTCATGGGCTATTTTTTCTCTATGCAAATGAAATTTTCCTCTCAATAGTGTGTAGTGGTTATAACTTTTGCATTTGTTTAATCTTGGCCAATTTCTCGAGTTTCCTCTCATCAATGTTTCTAACAAACTGTCTTCTTTGTTGTCCGTGAGGCTACTAATAAAATTTTAAGACTTGAGAATTAATTTGTGATTATTTTAGTAATTCTATATTATGAAAAAATAACGAAGTTTCTTTTGATTTGGCAGATAACTTACAGCATTTCCTTAGCTTTAGTATCTATTTTCTGTAACAGTACCTCTAGTGGAGCACAAGGTATAAACATAAACAAGTTTATTGTTTTTGCTCAATATAGGTTTTTGATGCATTTGCTAATTTTAGCATTTGTTTTGCTATTGTGGTTGCTAATTGTTCTACTTTATTTTGAACTCAAGCTTATTCGAACTCGAACTCGAACTTATATTGAGCTCAAAGCTTAATCGAGCTATTCGCGAGCCGAGCTTAAATGCCATATTTTCTTTATCGAGCCAAGCTGGGGCTCCATTAACTATTCAAACTTGAGCTTAAGCTTGCTACCAAACTTTCAAGCCGAACTCGAACATGTTAATATTCGGCTCAACTCGGCTCAGCTCATTTCCACCATTAGTTTAGGTGTTTAAGTATTTATACAATATTGATTGTTCAGTTTGGGGTATGAATAAGTGATTTGGGAATTTTTTGGAGTTGGGTTCCGTTGAAAACAAACCCATGAATTAGGTATTGGGTTTTGGCATTCAAATGACGAATTTTGGTGTCCGAACAGTAGACTTGGTGTCAAAATGGCGTTTGACAAAATTTCCAAAAAATGTTAAAATTTAATTTCTAAATATTTGTTTTAAGTCCAAACCCATTTATTTTGGAATTTTAAAGATTAGATGAAACTCAAATTATCATCAAGCCTAATGGGATTGCATTTTTATATTGAAATAATATTTATTTATATAATTGAGCATATTATGTACATGGGGCTGGGGTTGCATCATTCGGTTTGATATTGTGATTATTGATTGGTCGAGAGTGTCATGTGTTGATACTTGATGACAACAAAATTTTTGGTTGCATGGTTTTGACATAATTTATTTATCAAGCCTACTATTTTATTTCAAATTTAGTCCAATGCTAATTCTCAAATATTAAGTTCACTCAGTTAAACACAATTAATGTCACGCCCCGGATTTTCATAACCGAATGCCCAGGGGTGACTTGGGATTTATTTGTTAGGTATAAGAATAAGATGATAATAACACGTTGTCACACCCCAGAATTCTCCTCCAAACTGGGGTTGACCCGCAAGAAAAATTTCAAATCCCTTGTTTATCCCAAACAATATTTATAAGTCATTGGACTAAACCATTTGATGGGATTTCAACTACAGGGCACAAAATAAAGATAGAGAAAAATATTACAGAGCCATCTAAGTGTCCCAACCACGCGATTAACATTTCATACCAAATAAAAGTAAATTAGGTCTATGCTTAATAATTACAATCATCCAACAATTGTTACAGACCAAAAAAATAAAGTCCTCCAGCTCTGCGCAGGAAAGAAGAAAAAAAATAGATAACTCTCTTCTGATTGAATATTTAAGAGAAATTAATCTCTTTCCAGCTCATCTTCTGTATCCTTGTGCTTAATATCCTGAAAAAAATATTCCCACAAGGGGTGAGCTACTAAAGCCCAGTAATCAGAATCTCCTAGGTGCCTATATGCAGTGGTTGTAATACTACACTGTATCAAGTGAATGTGTTTAGGTGGCATACTATTTATGCAACAATTAATTCAATAGATCTCAACTGAATAATATAAATTATACTTACAACGGTTCGACGAAACCGTCACCGTAACTACTATTTTACTTACATTTAAAATAGTAAAATATTGATGTGTGTACCACAATGAAGTCTGTGTCGCAGTGGTAGGGATCTCAGATTTAGATCTTCAAGGTCTCGGGATCAAACCCCGTAGCGATACAGGTTTCATACATATATATATATATATATTTATAAAATATTAATCGAGATGAATTAAATATAATTAAATAATTCCAACACATCATTCATACATAACAAGAGAGGTTGCTAGTCACAGTAAAATTTTGTAAAGGAGTTTAATCTAAATCATCCTAAGATAATCATACTCCTATCCTCCTCTACCCTCAGCCTTGGGAACCAGTGACTTTACGGGCTTAGCATCCCATGCATACCGACGGTGTCACCTACCAAAAACCTAGCAGTCGCGACCGGTTACCTGACTGGCCAGGTCAGAAGGGAGCATCTCCCAAATAAAATGCATGTTCCCATCTTCATCTAAAAGGTCATTTCTACCCACCCATCACCCCATTGCCAAAAATAACTTTAGCACCGAGTGCCTTAATTTCTTCTCACCCTTTTACATTCCAAGGGTACCTTGTATGGAAATCGGACATTTTTAATAATAACCGGCAATGTTCCCGGGCGATGAATCAAAAGTGGGATTATTCAGTCACAAGCAGTATATATATTTATTTTTTAAGCACTTTATCTAAATCCATAATTTAATAGTAATTCTCAATAAATCAAAGATTTAACATAGTCATCAATATCATTATCACAAAGGTAGGTACTATATGTAAATTAACAAGTAGCAAGTAAAAAAAAAATTTAGAATACGAATTAGTATTTTAGTTAATTGTTTTGACAAGTTTACCGTACCAAATTTGATAAGAATAAAATTATTTCTAATGGTATATTAATTAGGCCGAGGTTGGTAGCTTAGTGGGTGGGCGACCCTAATTGCGATTTAAAGTCGCAAGTTCGAACCTCATTGGCTGCAAATCTCGGTTTTTGCTTCTTTTACCTTTTATTTTATTATTTTATGAAATATAAAGAAAATAAATAGCTCTTGGACTTATATTTAACTTTTAGCAAAATTGATAAGTTTTATTTTATTCAAAATAATTTAAATAAATTTCCAATCATCATCTTATTTATAACCAAACCCTTATCATAGGTTTTTGGCTTCAAGATATCCACAAATGTCCACAGAATTATTCCAATGTTTAGGAAGGTATTAAATGAGTTTCATTAAATTCACTTAATCATAAAAATATAGTTATATAACTTGCTAGGTTGACAAAACAATGCCTAAAAATAAATCAAATTCATTTAAGAAAGACCAAATGAGAAAAGAACAAGTCCATTATTTCTTTTAGGCATTTTATCAAATACTAGCATTTTAGTTTGAATAAGTCATCCAACTATCCATGATGAAACTGATTATCTAAGTCAATTATCATCAATATTAGAGTGTCAAATAATACATAATATCTAGTTTAAAATAATTTCATATCAATAGAAATTATGACAATAACTAACAGAAGGAAATTGGAAATTTAAATAAATCCTTAAACATAATATTCTAAACAAATCCAAACAAGCATCAATTAAAGTTAAGCAGAATAGCAGCTTGAAAGAAAATTCATATAAAATAGAGCAGGACTCCAATATCTATAAACTTTATATCTGTAGAAACTAGACTTCAAGACCTACAACTTTCATGTTTTACACTTTTTAAAATTCTAAGGTCTAAAGGTACAAAAACAGTTTTGAATTCAGTTTGTTCTAGAAAATACAGTTTTACACGTGCTCAGTATTTTGGGCATAACTTTTGACTCACAAATCAGATTGATGCAATTCTTTTTGGTTTGAAAAGAAAACTGAAAGGGCTACAACTTTTATATTTTAGCCGAAGCCTAATTCCACAGTTTTAGGGGTCAGAAGCACATAAGAAGTTACAAATAGAGAGCTGTCAGCATACTGAGTTACATCAGTCAAAATTTTGACTTTCCTACCCCCAATATACGGGTATTTATTTTTTTTTATCACAATCAAGTTTCATACTTCAAACCCAGAAAATGCATCAAATATATTTTAGGAGGTTCGTCATCCTACCTCAATGAAAATATTAGTGACCAAGCCTGTGAAGGAAAAATGAGTTGAGCTTTGAACACCACCAAATTGAAAAAAAAAATTCCAAGCCTTTCTTCTTCCTCCAAGCAACACCAAATCTTCAGCCTCACTAATTAATAATTTATTATTATTTCTCTCTTATTTTCTTCTCTTTGAAGACACACAATTTATAGGGAGTGTAGAGAAAATTATTGGTGGAGAAAAAAATCAACTAAGGTAAAATCATGCCTATACAATTGGTAGCATGATCCAAGAATCATGCTTACTTTTTGACTATCTAACCATATCATTTAAGAAAAGCATTGGGGAAGATGTATGGAGGTGGCAGGATCCGAGAATCATGCTACTTTTTTGACAAATTAAACAAAATTGTTTAAAAGATACTTTAAGTGTTTAAATCATGTTAGGTAAGTAATTTGGAAGAATGCTTTAAAGTCATCAATGTAGGGTCTTCTTTTTTACTAATTAGCCACCTAATTTGAGAGATTGTGAGAGATGTATGGAAGATGGAAAATGAAGTTGCCGAGAAATAATTTAGAGCTACTATTCATGAGTCAACTCAATGAGTGATAAAGTGAGTTGAAGTGAGTTGAGGTGAATCAAAGCAAAGGTTGATCCATGGGTTAATGGGTTTGGTTTGAACCAAATAGGTAATTGGGCTAGGAAGTGTTTGGATAAAAATCTTAGAAATTCTACATTAAACTCCCACATAGAGTGGAATTAAATCCGAAAATCTTTCTTAACTAATTTTTATCATTCCAAAAATTTTCAAATGCTCAATTTTCTAGATTTTTACTATAATAAATATCACTACCACACTTAAATAATTTAATTAAGGAAAAAAATTCAGATTATTACAATTAATTTATAAATTAATTTATTTTACATTTATCTCTTATTTGTTCACGATTAACATAATTAAAAATAACTAATTGCATCAAAGCTTTGGATGCAAAATAAGCGAGTTTTTTTAATCTAAAATAAACTAAATTTACATTCATTATTTTGCATTCTTAATCTTGTTGGTATGTTTTTAAATTATTATAATATATAAATAATACAAGTTTAAACAAAAAAAAATATATGTTTAGTACGTTCAAATTGGGTCTTAGACAATAATCCCAATCTCGGCCTAATTTTAAAATGGGCTCAAAAATTTGTTTGAGCCCAATAATCTAAAAACAAATTCAAGCCCAACCATGCATGCAGCTTGTGCTTGGTTCTTATTTGGCTAACGAAAAACTTATTTAAGATTGGCTTGTTACGCAATTAACATGCACTTAAGCACAATTTGTCGTTTGTTTAATTTTAAGCTTATCTCAAAATGTTTAAATCTATGTAAAATAATTATGCGATTCGAGGTTGGTTAAATTAAAATTTTGCTCGAAAATTTAACAAATCAAACTTAATATATAACAATCTATTACTTCTAACCGTGACAATCATATCGTGTTATGTAATATTTAAATTTATAACTCAAGTCACCTTATATTTATATTTAAATATTTTAAAATTTTATAAATATATTAAATAATTAATTTATTTTTAAATTAAATCAAACTATGTCAATTTTAAATTAATTTACTTATATCATATCAAACTCAATTTTTTATTTATAACTTTATATTTATGGCGTGTTTAAATATATCTTTTTTTTTATAACTCAAAGTGTTTGAATCAGTTTATTTATATCTCGACTAATTTATGAGGTTTTGAAATTAATGACTGGATAAATCCTGTAATAATTTTGAAAAGACTCAAACTAATAGTATCTGATAAACAAATTAAGATTTTACTTATTAAGCCAACTTATGTTCGGATATCTTGGATTCGTTTAGTTTGCTATAAATCTCTAAAAATATCTGAAAATTTCTAAAAATTATTAACTTTTTATCTCATTACACGAACTCAACTTATTTTATTATATTTCACTTTTATCACTCTAAACACACTTCTCAGTCTCATATTCCCCTCGTTTTCTTAACTTGACTTTGAGAGCCGGTGTACACTTTGGTTGCGTTTGTTTGAGGGGATTGGATGATGGGAGATAAATAATACTATGGATAATATATGAGATTGAATAAAAGATGGAATTAATTTTTTATATAGGATTATTTTTTTTGGTGTTTGGTTGGTAAGATATAAAAAAGATAAAAGATGTGATATAATATGTAATATGATAGAAAATAAATCTTAACAGAAAACAAATCAAAAAATAAGATATTAATAATACCACCACCTCCTCCGGTCATTTACCGACCGGACAGCTAGTCCAATCCCACCCAACAATCCCACGGTCAAATAAAACAACAAACACAACATTTGTGGGACCTACGTATTAAAGCATCCAATCCCATATTTTTATCCAGCAAACAAACATGGCCTTTAAGCCGCAGCTATTTAGACCGGATTGACAAATTTATCCCGAGATCGGGCCGGTTGAGCAAAGCGGTCGGGCTGGTGTGTGTCTGTGGCTTTGGTTCCCATTCTGTGATTTTAAACCAATCACCCCCCCCCCCAACCCAACCAAAAGAAAAAAAAAAAAAAGGCAAATTCTAGCTGTCAGATATTTAAAAGCTTCATCCTTTCCGATCTCTTTCTCTCTCGCTCTCCGATCCTTGTTCATTCGTTAGGCTACTCAAATGCAAATCGATTCTTCTAGATCTACAGACAATTGTACCGAAATCTAATTAGAGACTGTTGATCTGTAATTTTTGTTTCGATTCCAGGTTCAACCATGGATTTCATGAAGGTTTTCGATCAAACTGTTCGCGAAATGTGAGCTTCATACTCTCTATCTCTCTCACACGTCATCATTCCTTGCTCTTGATTTTATTATCGCTATATATTTATGTAAGTATGTTGGGGTGCAGAAAGAGGGAGGTGAATTTGAAAGTCTTGAAAGTTCCTGAGATCGAACAGAAGGTAAAACTTATATTATCAGCTTTATTTTATTTATTTATTTTTTTAAGGTTTTGCTTGGAGAAAAAAATTCATGGATTTTAACGTATGAGTTGAGGTGTTCGTGCAAATCATGTTTGAGAGTTTTTAAGCGATGGCTTTGAAATGTTCTCATGGGTTTGCTGAATACATTGTAAGCGTAAGTGGGTGTTTTCTTCCAATTTCTTCTACCCAAATTTTACCTTTCTTAATAAAATTCTATAATTTGAATTTGACTTATTTGGACTAACATTTTGGATAGTCTACAGTTTGGTTTTGGCTTATTTGAACAAGTATTTTGGATGATTTATGATGTGGATGTGAGTTATTTAGATTAGTATTTTTGGATATGATTTTTGAATGACTTTTTTCTTTTAGCGATTTGAATTTGAGGTGTTTTAAAGTTTTATTATATATATATATATATATTTTTTGTTACTAGCTATTGCAGTGCTTGCTGCTTAATGAATAAATAAGGGTACATGTCACGTTATATACATTAATAAATACCCCATAACCCATTAAAAAATAAAGTTCCTAGCATAGGTTTATTATTTTTAAACCCATGTTCTTGAACACCTTAAAAACCATACCATCTAAACACCTTCGAACCCATACTTTAAAAACATCTCAAAACCCATCACTTAAAACTCCCAAGCACAACCTAAAGAACAAAAAGTTGATTTTCTAATCTTTCTATGCTATGCATATATACGGATATGCTTGGGCAATATTCAGTACGCTTCTGAATTTGTGTAATAAGGGTTATATGTAAATTGAATAAGTTTTTTGTAATTTTGATGATCACACGAAGCAGATGGATGGGCCATAGTTTGGATTTACTCAAGAAGCATTTATCACTACCTGATTATATTCCACTAGCAAGGACCGTTATTTAGTTATAAAGCTGCTCATTTGACCAGTTAAATAACTAAGGACTATTTAATGAACCTACCTACATAAATGGATATATTTTCATCAAGAATTTTTAAAATGCCTGCTGGAATATTTTTTCATGGATGACAACTTAGGTGCTAATGAGTAAATGAAATAAGGAAAAAACTGTAAACTGAATGAATTGTTTTGCATTAAATAATAAGAGTTGCATTACAGAATGTGCATGTTAAGTGTTAAACTGGAGTAGAAGATTCAACTTCTGCTGCTTCATAGTTTTTTGATCCATAACTCTCTCATCAAGGTTGAAGGAAGTGGCATGCAATGGAATAGGATTAACTGCTGGACAAATCTGGTGTTATGACAGTGACCCCTGTAGGATTGATATTCTTTTTTCTTTTCAGTTGAACTTGGGATTAGGCTGCACAAGTTGCATATCAGTAACCTATTCTCTAATGATCTTATCCATATGCCAACTGACTTGGGTAGAGTGGGTAATCATAACTGATGTCAAAATTCTGATGAGAACCAAAATTGTATGACAAAGAAATGATTATAGAGTTCATTAACAAATAGGTCTAAGAATGTGCCAAGTCCATTATCTGACACGCTTGATACTCGTTTGAAAATGGCCTATTATTTTTATTTTTTTGGAATTGGACATTCTTCCAACATTTGGGTGAACACAAATCACAAGTTTAGAGAAAAAAAATCAGTCCAATAAAAAATGCAAGCAATATGGATTTGTACCCTATTAGTTCTTTTGACTTAGGTTTTTTAATTTTAGGAATACTAAATGGATATATATAACCTATTACCCCGTGCCTTTATACTTTAATTTTACAAATTTTAAAATCCAAAAATTTCAATGTCTATACATAGGATTTTCTAAATTAGATATTAAAATTTTTTGTTCACACTTTTTTGTAATATGTATAATGGAAAGTAAATTATACTTTTCGTTTAGAAATTATAAATTTATGATGTAAAATGAATGAACAATCATTATTTTCATCTTTGTATATAAAAACACATATTAATTTGTTTTCGTGTCCCTATTATGTCTTGTATTAATTGATTTGAAGATTATTGTGTTCACTTGTTTGTTTATTGTAATGTCAGTGTGTTATATCCACATCTTACTTTCTCTTATATTGTTTTAAAATTTGTGAGTCTCATAATGTCATTTCAATTTTTTTTTTGTGGGTATCTTCGAAAAAGAAGTGTGAATTATGAATTGTGCACGTACAAAGAATGCATATTAGCAAAACTATAGAGTTCACAAGGTTTCTTCAAACAATTGTGGATTTTTTTTTTTTGGTTATCTTCTATTATGTTTTCCAACATGTTAAGATTGAAGTTCCTTAAGTTTTCTTTGAATGACATTGAGCTTCCACATGGTTCCTTATTATGTTCACATACTTCCCGTTGATTAATCAAGTTATTAAAGCATACATGTCCATATTCCTTTAATGAATTTATCAGTCTCTCCAATTCTTGGGTTGCTGTGTATGTTGCTTCTCCCCGGATCCCGCATAGGTGGGAGTCTCATGCGCTGGTACTTTTAATTTCAAATTATTGAGAACTAGTAATACATACAAAGAATCCCTATTGCTGCAACCTCATAGATGGTTTCTTCAAGAAAAAAAAAAAAAAATTGGTATGTAGATCTTCTACTATGTTTGTCAATGTGTATTGAAGTGCTTTGAGGTTTCTTTGAATGACATTTAACTTCTACAAGATTCATTATTAGGTTTATGTACCCTCCATTGATATTTCTTTTAGAGCTTTTGCCACTAAGAATTACTTTATGTAGAAAATATATCATGATAGAAATACAATTTTTAATTTGAAGTAGATTTATATTTATTTTTGTTTTTAGCCATGCTGAAATACTTGACATGGATAGAGGTCATAACATGGTGTGATGGCAGTTGCTATCCATCTTATTGCTTGGCATGGGCTTAGTCTTGAAAATCAGTCTCTCTGCCTTAAAAAAAATAAAAAGGGTTGTGGGTGTAATGCTATCCATGTTTTACTCCGCCTAAACCTTGTGGTATGAGGGGTTTTTGTGCATTAGGCTTGCCCTTTTTTTTGGCCGATACTTGACATATGGTAACTGAAGCATTGACATGGACTTAGTAGGAAAACAAAGCATTATGTCAAAAACTTCATTTGTTTTTCAGTGCATTGTGTTCAACATGGTTTAGCACAAAGCTTAATTCATTGGATGGTTGGTTTAACATCCTCTTCTTCCTTCCAAGTTCGCCTCAGTCATATCTTTTTCCCTTGCTCTTTGCTTATATTTATTTTTTTGTTGTTGTAAATAATAGGCATGGATGTCTCCCTTGAGCACGAGTATTTCCTATTCTCATTTGCAGTTTGTGCAGATGATTTAAGTCTTTTTATTCCATGTAACTGTGCGGGCAACATGCCAACAACTAATAGGATTTCAGGATATCTTGAATTGTTGTCAATTCTTGGGCATTTTTTGGATCATGCAAATATTACTTGTGCTAATCAATTATGTTTCGAGAAAATTCCTTTTCGTAATACTGCTGTTTTATAACTCATAAATTGTTACAGGTGTTGGATGCAACAGATGATGAACCTTGGGGTCCTCATGGTTCTGCATTAGCAGAGATAGCCCAGGCCACCAAAAAATTGTATTTCTGAATTTTTGTGTTCATTTCATTTATTGGAATTATTTTTCTTGCTAGTGTCATTTGCTGAAAGAAAAATAATATGATTTTCCTTCACATAGCTAACCTGTTGAAATATTTGCCAGCTCTGAGTGTCAGATGGTGATGAATGTTCTCTGGACAAGATTAAGTGAAACTGGCCGGAATTGGCGCTATGTCTACAAGGTTGCGCTTTCATCATTTTCATATAGTTTTTATCTTCTACAATGATGATTCAAATATATGTTTCCAATGCATCCTCATTTCTTTGTCTGTTTTTTCTCCCCTGGTTTCTTATTCCTTAAAATTTGGAAACCATTTTTGTACCAGGCATTGGCTGTTATAGAGTATTTGGTGGCTAATGGATCCGAACGTGCGGTTGATGACATAATAGAACACACATATCAAATCTCGGTATGTGCTCTTTTATATCATTCTATATTTTTCAATCCTACTTCACTGGTTAGAGGTCTGAATTTTTTGATATTCTCTGTACTTATCTTCACCATTCCAACTGGCGAAGTCACTAGCAAGCTTTGAGTATGTTGAGCCAAGTGGGAAGGATATGGGGATCAATGTGAGGAAGAAGGCCGAAAACATTGTGACCCTTTTGAATAATAGAGATAAGATACAACAAGCTAGAGATAAAGCTGCTGCAAACCGTGATAAGTAAGCATATGTTTCATGAACTTGATCTATATACTTCCACTTAACCATCTATGAATTTTGGTTTGGGTTTGAATGCATCCCACTCTTTCTAGGTACTTTGGACTTTCATCATCTGGAATTACATATAAGCCAGGTTCTGGCTCATTTAGTAGCAGCAGCTTTTCGAGTAGCGATCGGTATGGAGGCTTTGGTGGTACAAAGGACAGTGATACTTACAAGGATAGTTATAAGGACAGGGATCAACTTGATGAAGAAAAGTTTGACCAGAGTACTTCTACCATGTCACATCGAGGGGTTAGCAATGATAAAGGAAACACCTTGAAAAAGGGCTCTACACGTTATGGCAGGTGTGTATATCATATTCAATGAGTTTGCTTTTGCTAGTTTGTGAAGAGAGCATATTTAGTGTATGGGTTATACCAGCAGCTTGAGCGTCAAAACTCCAATCTATTGAATGGTCAGGCATATGGTCCTCAATCGCCATCCTTAATTAGGGGACAGGACCATATTGCTTAAGCACATTAGCAAAAGTATTCTTGTGTTGCTACAAAATCAAACCATATTATCTTCAAGTTGGGGGAGAACATATCTAAGTTGTCTAATGGCTTTGAGCTTCATATTGAGGGATTGGTTTCTCCTTGCATTGCTTTCTATGCATGTGTTGTTTCTGGAAAAGATTCCAATTACTGTTGCTTTTGTTTTAAATCTAGATTATTGGTCATTTTTTAAATCATACCCTGACTACTGAAGAATAAGCAATTCCATATTTGTGTTATTTTTCTGTTAATTGGGATACATGGATTGATGTCCAATGATGAGAGAAAATAAGAAAGTGAGTAATTCCTTTAATAGGCGTTCCATGTGCCCAATCAGTATGCCCCAGGTTTTTGAAAGTCTGTACCTGCCTGAAGATGTAAATCTGTGATTGATGAACATGTATATGATCTTCTACCATGATATATATATATTGATAAATAAGAAGTACTTTCATTAAAACAGCATCAATGGGATGCCACCTCTATACAAAAGCCCAAAAACCAGGAACTAGTATGATACTCGAGGAACTTCCATGATTTCTATGAAACAGAAAAAAACTCGGGATCTGGGTCTTTTCCACAGAAAACCCAACTATACAAATGACTTATGATCAACCAAACTAGGCAAGCCTGTGATTAATGAAATTTATTGATGATTTCTTCGTTGTTCTTATTTTTATTTTCATTGATAGAACCAGAAGCAGTCATGCCCTGCTTCTATGTTCTAATTATGTTGCTAATGCCGAGAACGTTTGTTGTGCAGCAAGGGTCAGGATGCTTCAGCTTCAGGTGGAGATAGGCCAAAAACAACGATTAATGACTCCGATAAGTATTCTTCAGCACAAAGCTCAAATGTGCCATCAAGTAATTATGAGGATGACTTTGATGATTTTGATCCTCGTGGAACTTCTAGTACCAGTGAGTGTTTCTTATGTGGTACCTGGAAATATGTCTCTCTTCCCAAATTGGGAACAACGAACATCCTTGTGCTGCATGAATTTCAATTAGTTTGTGATATTTGTTTGGTGTATCTGCTGCCCAAAATTGATAGACTCGCATAGAACCGATGTTGCCAACATAATATCTGTAATACTGGATAAATGTGGAGGCCAGGCAATCATAAAATTAATGAGTTTTTGATGGAGCGCGGCTCTGAGAATTTCTTAAAATGCATAGCATGGTAAGAAATATACTTATTTTATTTGCATATATTATATAAGAATAAGGTGGCAATAGAGAGACTTAACAAGAACATGGATAAGATAGACTAATGATGGAAGAAAGGAAAGAAGAAGAAAGGAAGATGGGTGAAAGAGATAAAGGACTGATAAAAACCAAAAGAGAAAGAAAGAGAAGATATAAAGACTAGGCGAAGAAAGAGAGAGAGACCAGGTGGGACAGGTAGAGGGGGGATGACAAGAGGAGAGACATATGTGTGTGCGCGCGTGCGCATGAGAGAGAGAGAGAGAGAGAGAGAGAGAGAGATTAATCTTAATTTTATTAGTTTCCTGGAGACTAAATTAATTTTACAGTAATAGAGCTTTTTTATGCTTTAGAGAAGCCTAAAATCCCCTGGATACTTTTTCAAAGTTATCCTATTCCTACCCAAAGTTGAAACCAAGACTTGAATCCTATTCCCGAAGTGACTAAAGTCCTAAATAACAATATCTAAAAGACTTGTAACAACAGGTTTAAATTAACAAGTAACCAACTGATCCTTTTACATCTCATGGCTGCTTTGTGGTAGTATGCATTGACCTGAAGTTTTGTGCCCATTGAGAAAATATTAACAAGACATAAGCAATAAGAAGAAAAAAATCTTGAAAGTGAATGAAGAAATATACGTACTTGGATGAATGCATGTAAAGGAATCTTACCTGAAGGGGGACCTTCACCTAATAAAACTCGACTCTTTGTGGGTGGAATAAATAATGAAAAATTCAGGTTTTTGACTTGCTACTAGGCACTGTTCAATTATTTGTGAAGTAAAATTGCTGTTGCCTCTAATGATTCTACTGCTCTATGTTGACTTGATGCTTTCATCACTTGGTGTCTTTGATAAAACAATTAGAAACCATATATTTGGAATTATAATCAAAGACCTAATTTGGTGATAATTTTTTTGAAGCCCTGTCATGCTTTTCTTCCCAAATATACACCCCCCCCAAAAAAAAAAAAAAAAAAAAACTGTTCTGCAATTCAGTTGTCTCATGGGTAAAATAGGAATTTTCTTTTTATTGTCCGCATGCTAGTTTTTTTTTCTTTTTTTTTGGGGGGGGGGGGGTTGGGTAGAATGGAGTTAGGGTAAAGAAAGCAAGGAGGTTGGTTAGAGGAAGAAAGTGGGAGAGGATTAATAAGATGTCATATATTTTCATATGGTTGACACACTTTGATCGACTCCTATCCCATCTAGTTGAAATCAATGCCAAATTTATGTATGATGTTTTGTTGTCCTATCACTTCAACCACTAAACTTTAATTCTATAAGAAGTGATTCTCTATCTGCAGTCACATTGATCATGCAATCTTAACTGTTGTCTGATGAAATTGCCTCCAATTGGTTCTTTCATTTGACAATTTACTTTCAACAAAGTACTCAAACGTTGCTCCACTCTTGTGGTTGTGGAGCTGTTGTATCCATAAATAATGTGATGGCATATGAAAAATGAACAAGAGTTGAATCTATAATATCAAATTGTGTGAAGTTTAGATGCACAATGGAACCTCATGAATATGCATTTCATTCATTATTGCCATTCCAGCCCCGAGGAAAAAATATTAATACCTTGAAAGCACAAATCTTAATTTGAACCTGATCTAAATTATTAGTTCTTATTTTCCAAAAATCACTTGATGCGGAAGAGAATTTTCTTGTAAATTGGAATTGATCTTCAGAGGAGAACGATATTTGCCCCTTAACTATAATGAATGTGAGGACATGTTAATATAGAGAAGTGCGTAGAAACTCCTGTCTCTATCTTAAAACACTCAGCTTATGTGCTGATTGATTAAAATTCACTGATAAGATTATCAATCAGGGGGAGTGCTAAAAAGTAAACCAAAGCAAGCTGTGTTACAGGTCTCTGTAAATAACTGATCAAAACAACTTAATAAAAAAAATTAACTGATCAAAACATCATAAGCAGATTTTTTGCCCAATGCCTCTCAAATCCATGAAAGCTGCTTTCTTGGCCGAGTGGTAACTAGGAGCCAATAAGAATATAGTACTAGTGATTAAATTCCACCGACTAGAATTTCAAAAATGCATAAAGCCATAAACAGTGTAATAAACTACTGTTTCGCAACACACTACTTATGTCTTTGCTGTTTGACAGAATCTTCAGCTGGGAATAACCAAGTGGATCTGTTCGGACAAAGTTTGGTTGGTGACCTCATGGATGTGCCAGTACCCGTTCGCACAGAAATTTCTAATCTGAATAGCGATTCATCAGAAGTTGATCTTTTTTCTGATGCAGCTTTTGTATCGGCATCCCCTCATGTAGAAGCAGGGGGAAGTTCTGAGATGCAGGTTAGATATTGTTTGATTTAAATTCTAAAACTGCAGTTAAATAATATATTTTTTTTTTGGGGGGGGGCTAAGTTAAGTACGGTATGTTGCTCTTACATTACATTTGACTTTGGATTTTTCTTTTCCTTTATGCCTCATATTTCACTATAAATACATTCCTCATAGAATTTTTTTTCTAGAAAAATGTTGGAGGAAATATTCACTTTCCAAGATTTTCCAATCGTTTAAAGTAACCTGAAAACTTCTTGAGAATATATATTTTTGCATTGTTTCGATGAATCAAGTGGAAGCATCCAGATCTTCATCTCATATGTTACTTGATTTGTGAATAACCCTCACATAATCAAGACTCACTCGAGATTTTTCTTCTTTTTCCTTCTCAAATTAAAAAATATGCATTCTATTCCATCCTTCCTCTTCCTAGTTGCAGTAGTCTTGCCCAACCCAACTTGCATTCTAGAATACCGTGGTAGGGCGATAGTTGCACCGCAGTCATGCATTTGAGTCCGAGACTGGAATAAGTGTCTGTTGCTCAACATACGAATGGATTAAGGTGATAAAGGGGACATGTTACTAGTAAAGCTAAAGGGAGATTGAAGTAATTTATCCTTTATATTTTATAGGGATGTATCATACAAGTATAACTAGTTTTTCTTCAAAGATATAACTCATTTTTATTCAGATATTTGGGAAGGAAAGTTTGGGTGAATGCACCACTGGTATTTGACTTCCAGACTTGACTGTCTCTGGAATTAAAAGTTCATTGAAGAACATCTACTTCAGAATATATTTATTTACTTGAAATAATTTTTCGGTTGATCTTAGACAAATTTAGTGGCTACTAGTCATTATTTTAAGGATTCGGGGTTTAGTATCATAGCTAAAATCATATTGTATACTAATTAATTATATTTTGACCATTTGTGCAGACCACTGTTGAACCATTTGCATCTAAACCTGCCTCATCTTCTGCAGTTGCTTCATCAATTGACTTTTTTGCTGCTCCTGTCGCAACTGTTCAACAGGAGAAGGATTCTTCAAAATCTGACCCGATTAATACTAATCCCGTTGATCCTTTTGCTGCGGTTCCGCTAAACAATTTTGATGGATCTGAGCTTTTTGGTGCATTTGCTTCTAGTAATGATTCGGTATCTATAGAGTCCACAAAAAATCCTGATGGTAGCCCTAATAACTTGAATGGAATGTCTCCAGCTGAGTCTAAGCCTCCACCCAAGAAGGATACTTTTCAAGTGAAATCTGGAATATGGGCAGATTCCCTGAGTCGTGGATTGATTGATCTTAATATATCTGCCCGTAAGTTGCCTTTAAACTATAATAAGAATTTGCCTCCTTGTAGATCTGTTTGTAGATCATTCAAATCTGCATGCAACTATTTTTCTTTTTGTGAATCTCATCATCATCATCATTTTTATGAAGCATCTGCATTTAAATGTCAAAATGCATAGCATGGGGATTATTCTACATATGGGCTCCCAACAACCACTAGATTTGTCCCTTAAAAGTTTGCCCCACTGAAAATTTTCTTGGTCAAAAGTCATTGTGATTGGGGAATTTCAATGTCTTGTTGGTAGACTTCTTTGCATTATAGCACATTTAAATTATTTGTTATATTGACATTAAATAACTAAGATATTATTGAAGCTGTTCAAGGAGGCGCTTTTGAGAATTCAAAGACTAAAGCCATGCAACAAGTCGCTTTTGGGCAAGTGGCTTTGGATGTGCATGGGAGAGACTTAAGTTTTGGAGAAAGGTTGTATCCTCCTAGTTTGAACTTTACGGAGCATGTGGCCTTCATAAATTGGAGGAGTTAAGACTTTTTTGCATTATAACATTTCTAAATTTTGTTATGTTGACATGAAATAACAAAGATATTATTGAAGTTGTTTAACAAGGAACTTTTGAGCATTTAAAGACTGAAGCCATTCAATGAGGCGTGTTTGGACAAGTGTCTTTGGATATGGCTTTTGATCCTCAACAATTGGAGGAGTTGACTTTTTTCGCATTATAACACATTTAAATTATTTGGGCAAGCATTGCTGTTTAACTTGTTTGTGAGAAGAAGTAAATACAAACTCTCTCTCTCTCTCTCTCTCTCTGAGCGTGAAAAGCTTGGTTCATCACCTGTAATGCAATTGAGCCTTTTAACACCTTTGAGTTGCACCATTGAAGATGACGCCACCTATGTTGCTCAAACTTGGGTACGAGTGTCGGACTTGGGTACATATTTGTATGTCAGATTCGCTTATTATCTACATTTTAGGATACGGGAATTTGGCTTAGAAAGTGTCCAAATTTTGGATATGGATATAAGAATATGGCAATATTATATGTACAAGTGTAATTTGTAATAATATAAAAAAAGAGGGTGGAGATGGATGTATTTTGTTTTTAGTGCTATAACAACACTGTATCATAAACCAATGATAATCGTTAAAATAAAAATGAACATAAAAATAAAAATTTACTCATAAAGTAAATTATAAAAACTGGTTTGGTATTTTTATCTATTTATATTATGAAAGACCAAAATCTAGTTTGGAGTTACATGTTGTTTAAAAGATTTCTTAAATTCAACCTTCATATCTTCTAAAATGAGACGCCTCTAACAAAATTTCACTCTATCTAACACAGATCTCACACTCATATTGGTTTCATGTTATGTTGACACAAGTACTTCACCCTAACATGGAGGGAGTGAGTAACATAGGACACTACAAGGGTTTTCAGCAAAACCCGGGTGGGGCGGTGCATGATAGTGGATGGGAGGATAATTCAATGTGGTCGATCTACGATCGATCTTTTGTTGGAGGAATATAATTGAGTTGGTATTATCCGAAGGGGAGTTAACTTATCAAGGTTTTTAGATTTTCTTAGCAAAGAAGTGAGATGGTCTGTTTCTTTGTTGGAGGCTGTGGCGAAACCTAAAGGGAGGATATAACAAATTACGAGGTTGATGAGTGGTCCCAGTGTTCTTGTGGTATATCTACTGAGAGTCAATCAAAGTTGGGTGGTGAAATTCAGGTTGTTTACACGTAGGGGTGACCGATTGTTCAGTCGCCAGCCTGCTAGTGTTGAGGGAAGTGTAAGGATGGATGAAGATTACAAAGATTCTTCAAGGATTTGACTTAGGGGGTTGGGAAAGAGAACCAAAGTGCAAGGGGAGGAGAACCAAAGTGCAAGGGCACGAAAACTTGTGTGCACGTGGCGAGCATCCTTGGTGGCCAAAGACATAAATCTTTGTGGCAGATGTGAAAGGCCACAATTAGTGGGAGATATTGGTAAAAGAGGAGTTGTGTGATGATTATGTAAAAGCTCTAGGAAAGTGCTTGGTTGGCAAACTGGTAATGTAGGAGGGGACGATTGTAGGGTAGAGACGTGGAGATCTGGGCACAACAAGCATGGAAAGATACTGGTGGTGTATGAGATAATTAGGAGATTCTTGTTTTTTTTTTTTACATTCCCCCGGAAGAGATGGATTCACATGTGGGATCTGAACGACATTTTATCAGGAGTGTTGCTTTATTGTTAGACTGGTGGGGTTATTAGGGTAATTGCTATAGGAAGGTGTGGGAGTTGAAATCCGTGTGGCTGAGTAGTCGGTTTATCAATTCATCTATGGTGCGATTCCTTGTTTAGGGAACTAGGCGATTCTTGTGGAGGAGTTGTGGTCAATGAGGAAACGAAGAACATGAAGAATTTATGGTGGGTGAGATTCAAAATCCTAGGGAATGGATATGATATTCTGGCATTGATGAATATCTTGGTCAGAGGCATCTATATTGATCCCCCTATGTGGGTAGAAAGAAGGCCATTTGTCGCTCAAAAGCTCAGTTGTGGGAGCATATAGTCCTTCAGCTTTGGGGAAGATGGAGCGTGGCTTTCAAACGCTCAAGGTGCTTGGAGGAGACAAGGGTCGGTGTAGCACAACCGGTGTCAACTGTGCTGAGATGCAAATGATGAAGCACGTGCACTTCATGAACCTTCTTGGGGAAGGGAGAATTGAGGTTACTAGGTGGGCTAGGTTATTGCTGGGTCGAGAAAAGCTAAGGTGGTGGAAATAAATTGCCAATTCGGTTTAAAAATTTTTTTTCGGTCATTCGCTATAGAAGCTTAAGGTGTCCCGGATAAAAGAGTTCAACCCAAGGTGATCAAAGTATGGAGAAGGGTTTCCAAAGCCAAATGAGCTGAGGTTATTTTTTAGGGGCCAAATTTGAGTGGGCCTTCCAACACTGATGTAAGTCCAGTTCCCATATATCAGATCTAGCCCCATGGGCATCTTTTTATCAGTCGTTTTCATCTTCTTCTTGATATTCTTCTCCTTCTTATATCTTGGGAGGAGTTGAGTTCTCTTAGTGGGGTGGAGGGGACTCCTCTTGCTCTGGGTTTTCTTTAGGTGAGCAAGAAGGCCTAGGGAGGGTGGAGGTAGCTGATTTGAATGGAGGTGTAGTAGGCAAGGACTTTAGCAAGGTTTGATGGTGTGTGTATAGGGTGGAGGGTGTTCGGATATTGAGGCATCTGGGGGAGTTTAGGGAACCAGTTCCCTTGCCAGTCTGAAACCCGACTCAGATGTAGTAGGAGAGGCCAACAAGCTGTTGATATACGAATGTGGCACAGATGAATTCAAGGTGTCATAATGGATCATAGATAGAGTTAAGTCCATAAAAGATTGCTTTGGAGAGTCCCATGTAATGGTTATGAAGATGATTTTACCTAACTGCTGCATTAGTTGAAAAATAATAGAAGGCAAAATGTGGAACTGGGATCTAGAGCTCGAAGATAGAAGGAATCAAGGTGTAGGATGCTGAAAAGGTTAGAATGGTAGTTGAATTACAAGAGAAGAGAACAAGAGAAGAAGGAAGGGGAGATGAAGTTAAAAGGTGGCAAGGACAATGCGTCAAGCGCCTTTTGCCTAGGCTAAGGTGCTCACTTTGGTGTTGCCTTACTAATATTGCCTTGTTTAGTGGCTTCTGAGGTGCTTAGGCCATACCTTGCATTGCCTAGGTAAGCACATTGAGCACCCTTGACAGCACTGAAATGGTTATAGAATCTCTTATATAAATTATGCACAAGTTATATTCATAAAAATTCTTCACATCAGCTATCATCTATGCTTTATTCTCATTAAAATTAAGATTAATGAAACATACACAAAGTTAACAAATTTTCTTTACAAATTCACGTGTCAGTACAATGATTGAGTAAAAATTTCAACTGCATTAATGCAAGTTGTCGTGGCACCAATCTCAAGATGACATAACAATTTGTAATTCTATTTTGTACACTTCGTTTATATGCCTAGTGTTTTCCTAAAGTTAGTAGTTTAATATCATAAGCATACTACGACTAATAGACCTCTAATCTCCACCCTGGTAACCAAGGCAATGCTTTCTCCAAGGTGGTAAACATGATAATGGATTTTAAGCCATGCTGTTGCCTCAACAGAAATGGTGCCTCATGCACTTTGAAGTGTCTTCATTTCTCTTAAAAACAAGTTATCTATATAAATGTTATTTAAATTGGCTGGCATTCCCTTGATGCCTCAATTAATGAAGTTTGTTCTTTATCTAACAGAAAATATATATATATATAGTCTAAAAGCGTGATATCCTTTATTAAGGATATGTATATATATATATATATATATTTGATTCCCTTGTAATCTGAATCCGACTTGCAGCGAAGAAGGTATCTCTTGCAGACATTGGCATTGTGGGTGGGCTGAGCGATGGTTCGGATGAGAGGGAGAAGGGTCCTTCAACTTCATTTTACATGAGGAGTGCCATGGGTGTAGGGTCTGGTCTTGGTAGGTCTGGGTTTACATCATCAACTGGAGCGGCTGGAGATGGCTTGTTCTCAAACTTTGGCAGCCAACAGTCTCAATTTGGTGGGTCTGGGTTTACGTCAACAGCCGGAACAACTGGAGGTGATTTTTTCTCAAACCTTGGCAGCCAACAATCTCAATTTGGTAGCTTCAAAAAATAATTTACCCAGTAAAATTCCGTGTTTCTTGGTCAATTTTCTCCCGGTCTTCCTTCAAAGTGTTTGGCACAAAAAGTTTGGAGCCACCAGAGTATATTGGTTTATCCGTATATTATTTGGACATTGAAATTGTTATGGTGATATGGTAACGTTCAGGTGGATGATAACATTGTGAAAGTTGTATCAAAGGACAAATTGAACTTTGTTACCAAACTACATGTTATACTGCTACCCCGTTTTTGGGTGGAAGAGGGATGCTCTCTTTCTTATTCTTCCTCCCCCCCCCCCCCCCCAACAAAAAGAAAAAAAAAAAAAAAACAAGAATGTTGGATTTGTTATTGAACAATAGCAACCTAAAGAGTGTGTGTAACATTGTCTGGATTGCCCAGTGCATTAATATTTGAAAATTATTATTTGAATATTAATTCTAAAAAAAAAAAAGTAAAAATTTGAATTTCTAGTAAGTATTTATGTTAGTTATAGTTAAACACTCCTTAGAATTTGATTTGTGTGTGTTTCTGTGCATGCTTTGTAGGATTTTACTGGATTTATGTTTTCTTGTTTCTCCTCTATGAAATTTATATGGTTAATTTCATAGATTCTGCTTTTGTGACTTGATAAGAATGGGCAATCTGATTTTTCAGATGTTCTATCAATGTCAGTCTCTCTTATTCCTTGGTTTAAATAAATAGTTGTTCCTGTTTTGTATTTATGGATTTGATATATACAATTATGGGTTCGATTAGAGTGAGGAAAGTTGAAATAAAATATGATTTGGGTTATTTTTTAGTGTTTGGAGTATAAATTATAAATTACAAAAAATAGAGATGAATAATTTCGTTCGAATGAATTTGAGTACACACTTTGACTTTTCTGTTAATAATTTTTAAAATTTGTAAAAATGTTAAAAGGATTTATAGAGATATATTAATTTATAGAGATTTATAGAGATTTACATACTTTAAGGTAAAAAAAATTTATAAAAAATTTTAAAATTTTTTAGTAGTTTTTGAAACTCCAAACGGGCTATATCTCTCGCTGGTTTATATATGGTAGTGTTAAAGGACTTGACAGAAATAAATAGCAGCTGGTTAATGTTGTTTGTGAATTTGATTGAGCCAAATAATTTTTACCTTCTGGGATTGGACATTTCAACATTTCAATATTATGGTCTTGTTTGACACACTAAAATTAATCAAAAATTACAAATTTTAATTTATTTTTTGTATTTTTTTCTAATCAAATTTTATCATATATTACTTTTACATCAAATCTTTATACTTTTATTATACTTTTAATTTAACTTTTTTTTTTTCAACCAAAACGGGGCTTAAAGTTTTGTTTGCGAATCTGTAGCTGGTAACTTAGCTACTAGTTATTAGCTTTCTATACAATGATTAAATTTATCTTTTTACATTTTAATTATTTTTTAAACCTTCAAGAGTAAAAATGTTAACTTAACAAAAAGTTAAGAAGTTATCCATTAAAAAATTATTTTTTTTTCTTTTCAAACACAAAAAAAAAATTAACTTTTTAGTAGAGAATTATTAGTTAATTATATAAAAAAAAAATTTTAACTTTTTCACTTTCCAAACTAAGCCTAACATTGTATTTGATTATTTTGAAAACCATATGCGATGGACGCACAACTTACTAATGCTTCTTGGCAAAAATCAACGTCATGACGGTGCATTTCCACGGAACAAGCTGGAAAGACTTTCACAACCCACAAGGCCTTTTTACCAGTCCAGTTGTCCACGGGTGGAATCAATTATAAGGAAAACAACTGGCAGCTTTAAAAAAATAATAATAAAAACAAAAAGAGGCTGGTTTTAGCTTTTCAAATGCCATGTACTGAGAGAGAGAGAGGAGGCAAAGAAAAGAATCTTTGTTTAGAGCCTCTCCCAAGCATTGGTTCCAATCAAGCACAAAAATTATTTAAACAATTTTTTTTTTTTTTTGGGGAAATTAGCCGTTTCCTTTACTGCGTTTAATACGGCTTTTGACGTTAACAACAGAAGTTTTATGCTTTTTCAAATTTCAAATTTATATAAAAATAAATTACAAGTACATTTAAAGAAAAAGAAGAAATGAAAAAAAAAAATAGTAGGAATGCAGAAATGAAGTAAAAAAAGTCATATTTATTTTATTTTTTATTGGATCAAAAAATAAAACAAAAATGAATAGATATTTTATTAAATTTAATTTTTATTTGATTAAGCGTTCAAAAATTATACAAATTATAAATTTTATTTTCCCTTTATTTTTGCTTTCCTTCAATAAATTCATGTTTTTGACATAGCATAATTATATTTGAAACTTTTTAGTGAACAGCTTCATGAAAATGGAGATGAAGCAAGCCAGCAGCTTGGCCTACTGCGTTTGGCTTCAAGAAGTTAAAAAATGTGTTAAAAGTTATAGGCGGTGTTTGGAGATATAATTTTTAATAGTTTTTATTATTAAAAGTTGTTATTTGTAATTTTTGGTAAGTTTCGTGAAGTAAGTAATATTTTTTAGCAATTTTTTTATAATTTTTAGGTATTTGGTAAAATTTTTAACAATTTTTAGTAATTTGTAACAACTTTTGGTAACTTTTAATAATTTTTGACAAATTTTAGTAACTTTTGATAATTTTTATGTGTTGGGTAAAATTTTAATAATTTTTGAGTGGAGCGAATTATTGTAACAAAAAAAAAAGTGATAAAAATTAGTGTTTTATCAAACACTAACTTTACAACTTTTATAACTGATTTTTGAATAAACTTATACTTCCAATTGAAACATCTCAATTTTATGTCAAACTCTTTCTTGCAGTTAATGCTTATTATTGAATGGACGTTTCCATTGATTTATTATTAATAAACTACAGTTAGTTAACTCCATTAATTATAAGTTGAATTTGTTATAAAAAAATAAAAAATTACTAAAATTTAAAGGTATAAAAATTGAAAATATCTTATTACTAGCAGTTGGAAAAAAAAAAAGTGCTATGATACATATAAAGTTTATTAAACTACTCCATCTCACAAAAAGAAGAAGAGAAAAAAAAAAAAAAAAAAAAAAGAAAGAAGGCCAGCCAATATTAAAGTCACTTCTAGGATTTATTATGTGATAATCTTATTAACTTGGAAATCATTTTGTCACTTCAAACAGAAGTAACATGAGAACCTACTCCCCCCAAAAAAGGAAGTAAAAGTAAAAACATGAGAAAATTACATGCTTTCCCACTTGATATGTTTCTTTTTATTTCTTTTTAACTATTAGCTAGTAATTATATAGTATTAAATGATGTTGAATGGTTAAATTTTTGTTTGTTAAAATGAACGGTGGGAATGGTTCAAAATAAAGTTCTTTTATATCCTATATCTTTCATGATTTGGGTCAAGAAATTTAATAAATTTTATTCATCCTTAAAGTAATGCCTAATAAATTAAGATGTGTGTGTAAAAAAAGCCCCTTCGGGGGTGGTCGAGCCGAAGTTCGGGGGCGCCTAAGGGCTTGGGCCGCGTGCGGTTCTAGGTTCGACTCTCCTTTGGGAGGGTGGGTTACCGCTTCTGCGGGCTTCTAACAGCTCCCCTCAATCGAGTCGGTCAGCCAGGGCTTGCCTAGACTGGTTTACCACCTCGTGGGTTTATTGCCGGCTTGGTCCACGGGGCGGGCTTCACCCAGTGCGCACTTTCGGGTAGTGGCTGCGGGCTTCTTCCCGACCCACAGAAGATGTGTGTCGTGGGTTATTGCCGGCTTGGTCCACGGGGCGGGCTTCACCCAGTGCGCACCTTCGGATAGTGGCTGCGGGCTTCTTCCCGACCCACAGAAGATGTGTGTGTAAAAAGCTTTTAGAGTTTTATTTTATGTATTAAAATATATTTTAATTTTAAGAGATAAATTATATAAACTACTCTAATTTTTATCTTACTTCTTCTCCTATAAAACCTATCATATTTTGTTGGAAAATAATCTTATAATTTTTATTTACGACTCACCTCTGTTGTATTCTTTTTGTCTTTCTAGACTACACAAAAAAAGTTCAAAATGTTTTTAGTGAGCACATACTATGGGAATTGACAAATTAGTCTGTCTTAAATCATCTACAGTAAATATTAGTGATGGTGAAATTTAGGGGTTGACCCAAAATTTATAATTAATGGAAACAAAATTATATCTTTAAAATAAATGGGAGCAAAAGTAAAAATATAGTAAAGATAAAATATGAAAGTATAATTTAAAAAAATAACAAAATTTATAAAATTTTATTATAATTTTCTAAATCAGTATAGACAACCACTTTATTTTGAGTTGATCCATGATGAAATTATTCTTAAAGTTAAACAAACGTGCATCATCTCAGTTAGTTTTTTTTTTTTTTAAAGGTTAGCTCATTTTTTGAAGTTTATTATTTTAATGCATCATTTTTAATTGCATAAATTATATTTACCTCCCATCAATGTTAAAGTAGCTATACTTACCACACTTAACATTTAAAAATTTACTCACCTGCTCCCGTTAAATCAATAATTAAAATTTAACAGAAAATATCAATTAATCCAATATTTTTATTTTTTTTAATTTTATCCCTCCACCTCTTATATTTTCGTCATTTTATTTTTACACAAATTTACAAAAATAAGTAAAAAAAAAGGTTAAAAAACAATTTTTTTAGAGATTTTTGCAAAGAAAACTGATTAAAATGAGTGTGAGAGAGGGGTAAAATAGAAAATGACTTAAAATTTTGATTATTTTGACATTTTTTTATTAAATTTTAACAATTAATTTATCATAACTGAGTTAATGTTAATAATATTTTAAAATACAATAAAAAGTATAATTTTTAAATATTAAAGGACATAAGTGTAATAATTAAATATTACTGGAGGTAGATATATTAAGGGCCCGTTTGGTTTGTAAAAATTTGTTGAAAATTTTCAAAAATCTCTATAAATCTCTGTTAATTTTATATCACATCAACTTTTTTCTTTCATTTGCACGTATTACGAACTCTCCTCAAACCACAATTTATCTCATTTTTTCTTACTCCAAACAAACCCTAAGAGAGTGTCTGATTTGTTAAAATCAATCAAAATTTATTAACTTTTATCAATTTCTTATATTTTTTTAATTAAAATTTATTACATGTCACTTTTAAATTAAATCTTTATATTTTTACTATATTTTTAATTAAATTTTTGTTAACTAAACACCTTTTTAAGTTTTTATATTTTTTTAATTAAATTTTATCATATATTATTTTTATATCAAATTTTTATATTTTTATTATATTTTTAACTAGATTTTTGTTGACCAAATACTTCCTAATTTAGCCTTTCGAATTTTCTAACGGTCACTTCAAGTCAAAGACAAAGGGGAAAAGGAGCACAAAATTTGTTAAAAATTGTTAAGCCGTGATGACTCTGGCACACTGCCAAAAAAGCGTAGTGTGCTTTTGAGGCAACCAGCTGTACCCCTCCTTCGATGAATGAGTTAAATATATATCAGCAGATTTGCAATCTTTTCCCAGTCGTTTCATTGGGCAACCAAAAAGTAAAAAATAATAACAATAATAATAATAATGGAAGTGCCATAATTTTTTATACGACTTTTAGGCGGTTATAGGTTTTATCCAAATTGGCCGGCCACCACGAGCTTCCCACTTTTGCCTCATTCCTATTCACCCACATTGGTTTGTTTGATTTTTTTTGTTCTTAGTAATCGAACGTATTTCCTGAGCCGAATCTGATTCCATTTTCTCTTTATATCGGACCCCCAACCGAGATTTAAGATTGACAGGTCGTTGTTGTCAAAATTTCCCGAGAAAAGTGCACTTTCCCTGCTGGGTCGGGTCTATGTTTTCACTTTGATCTTTGAGGTGGATCGTTTCTGGGTTTTGCTTGTTTAGCGATTTTGCATGTGGGTCTTGTTCGGTCTTCACTGATTTCAGCTGGATAATAGTGTTTCCAACTGGGTCTGCTTTTGGAGTATTTAGAATCGCTTATTTTTGCTAGACAAGGGATCGATTTAGGTGTCTAGGATTGAGAAATCTGCGCTTCTGCAATTGCGTTTTGGTGGTCTGATTTACTGAGGCATCTGTCTGGTTGAAAGGGAGAGAGCTGATTTTGATGTTTGTGCACTTTTGTGATGGGATCTTAGAGGTATATTTCTTTGCCACAAGTAGTAGGTGGTGGTAGTTGGAGTTTGTGTTGATCCAGAGAGAGAGAGAGAGAGAGAGAGGGGGGGGGATGAAGAGAGGGAGGGATGAAGAGAAAATTATGGGACCTATGTTCCCCAGGCTTCACGTTAATGATGCAGGGAAAGGAGGGCCAAGAGCGCCACCAAGGAATAAGATGGCCCTTTATGAACAGCTTAGTATTCCTTCTCAGAGATTCAATTCCAGCAACACTGCCACTGCTGTTCCCCCCATCATCCCTGAGCCAGGTGAGTTAGTACTTACATGGGTTGTGCTGCTTTAAATTCATGGTTTCTTTGATGTAGGCATCTCATTTGTTGGTTTAGTGATTCTTTTTATTATATTACTTGAGAAAAAAAGTTGTTGGTTTTGTGATGTTCTGTTTGAATTAGTTAATCATATTTGGCGGATACTGTTTGAAGATAAAAAACAGAAAAATTGATTGTTTGTGCTTTATTTCATATTTTTGTTTTTAACACGCTGACCAAGTACTGTGTCTTTTCATGGAGAATGCAGTTGCATGATTTCGTCCCTTCGATTGAGGGTTTATTGAGCTAATTGAGCAACATAAGTTATTTGTTTATTTATTTTTTTAATTGAAATCGTGAAGAAAGATCTAATTTCCAATGTTCTTGTGGAAAAACGTAATCATTATATAAATGAATGTGGGAAAAAGGATTCATGACCTCAACTAGTTTTTGGCTAAAGAGGGTTTGTTGAGTTGAGTTGAAATGTTTCCAAAAGTCATAAAGGATATTTTTTTAGTTTTTCCATGATTAGTTCTAGTTTAGACTCTTTTTTTTTTTTTTCCAAAACTGAACTTGTCATAAAAATCAGATTTGTCTTTCCCATAAACGACTCTAATGTGGTTTCTCAAATTTCGAAATTGTGTTTCTCGGTTATGATATTTTGGCTGGTGTAAAGTTGGTTTCTCAAAACACGTCTTCTCTGTGCACCTTGTTTAAGAAATTTGTTCAAGACCACCATCATTTCGTAGGAACTAGGAAGCGGTTACAAAAATCTTGTGGATTTTGGAGAAAACTCTTGTTTGGAGTTTGGGTACATTTCTAGTTTGGCATATTATTTTATTTTTGTGTTCATTGTTGATTTATTTTTGCTGGTGGTTTTCTCCCCCCCACCCCCCAAAAAAAAAAGAAAACACCCACATCCCGCACCTACTCAGGTCTGTGCCTAGATTGGAAACACTTGGTGGGTGGCGGTGATAATGATGATATACTTATTTTTGTAAATAAATGATTGTTACACTTGGGGTGTGTACTATTATGCTTCATGGAGTTTTGAAACTCAATTTGCCTAAAGGTCTCTTAAGGGCCAAACTTTAACTCATGACCTTGATTGGCCTACTCATGTTGGCTGATTGTGATTGAACAGGGAATCATTCTGTTGGTTATGGACACGCTGTCCATTCAACTTTCAGACGCTACCCCTCCTCCATGGGATCTTTATGTTTCCTTTTTTGGTTTCCTTTATTCACAGTCTTGGACTTTTGTTCTTCTATGTTTACATTTGAGCAATAATGAATAACCCTCTGCCTATTTGTATGTATACTTGTGTAGAATCTACTTTCTGTGCCTAATGCTTGAATAACTTCTTGTTCCAGGGAAGTGGCCGTGAAAGCAGTATGTTTTTTCCTATTCACTCACGTTGTACAACGCATACAGATCCAGCTGAGACTTCATATTCTGGCTATTCTGATTTGAACACATCAGTTGCACCGGTCATGCAGAAAAAGAAGTTAAATGAACAGGATTTTATGGTTCCTGTCATTGTCCAGCCGGAGTTAGGTTATGATCATAGCAAAAATTCTAATGGAACAGATAGGGAAAAATTCTCTCCCTCTGGTTTGTCTTATTTGGCGTGTTCAGTTGAAGTTCAAAATACCAGTAATAGAGAGCCAAAACAAACTAGCATTATGGATTCCAATTTGAGGCAAGAGGGGAAGAAGCCAGAACAGGGAGTACCCAAAAGAACTTGTGGTTGTTGATCAACAACCAGTTAAAGCTGTGAAAAGTTCATCAGCCAGCGAAAAGACTCGAGGTCCATCAAAGCAATTCAATGCATCTGTAGCTTTGGAACGCAGTGGTCATCTTGCGAGCACTGGTGCTAGTTTGGATCAATGAGTCTAGAGCCCGGTCACAATTACACAACAGTTTGTGTGGAATGATGTCTCATATGAGCCTGTGGGGTGCATTAAGAATGGACATGCTTTCATCCCCACAAGGGATTCTTGTCAAGAAAAGTTGGGAAGTCCTGATAACCCTACTTTTGATAGTGAATATCAAGAAGCCAGGACACATGGGTTTATGCAGATAGGAAGTGGGGATGGAGGTGATGATGCCTCTGAGACTTCGATGGTGGATTCTATATCAGAGTTTGATATATCCCCTGATGATGTTGTAGGGATGATAGGTCAGAAACATTTTTGGAAAGCTAGAAGGGCTATAGTCAAGTAAGTTCCGTTGCTCATTTATAGCTTGTGAAATATGTTGCAATTTGGCACGTGACATTTTGAGCTTCTTTCATAATTGTTTGTTTCACATGGTTGGATGTTTATCATCATGGCAACTTATTCGCAAGTAACAAGTTAAAATATTTAAAAAGGAAATAGTCATAGAAGTAATTATGCATGGAATAAACTAATAATTCTGCAGTTAATAGTATATATTTTTATTTAATAGACAGTTGCAATGCTACTGTGAGCTTTTTTAATATTTTCTGGCAATGCCTTCTATGTATTATGAAGTTTTTTTTTATGGGATTTGTTAGATGTCTTGGAGAAACTGAATAAATCAGTAAACTTGAATGATTTTAACAAAGAGAATACTCTCTCTCTCTCTCTCTCTCTCTCTCTCTCTCACTCACTCACTCACTCACTCACACTCACTCACCACACACACACACACACACACACACACAGAGCCATGCTTAGCATGTATTTGTGGTTTTATATGGCACAAACGTCTTCAACTGGATTAGGCTTCCCTTAGATATCTGAGCATGTTATACCAGCAGCATTCAAGATTGAGACTCGAGATTTTTTTTTGGGGCCTGATTTTTAGATCTTAGTACTGCATTCTTTTTGAAGGCAAGCACATCCTGTCTTAATATTCATGTATGTTGTTATTATCTATCTGGGTCTGGTCTTGGACTGGTCTGTGGCCTTATACGCGTTGTGATTTCTGTATTATGATGGGGATAATCAAATGTGAACTGCACCAATATCTAATTTATGCTCTGTACTTAATGCCCAATTTGAATTCCATGTCTTGATCATGTTTTATGAAAAATTATTTACTCATTGGTTAGCATTGTGCACCATCACTCATGGTTAGCTCTTTTATTTCCAAATAATGCTTCCTGTTGCTCCAATTGCGATGCAATTATTGAATTTAGCTTTGGCATCGCATTTTTCATTTTCTTATTTATTTATGTATTTGCATATTTGTTTGGGCATACCACTTTTTGTCTATCTTTTTGTATATAATCTAATGCATATCCTTTTCTTGGTTTATGTTAGCCTCTTTTTTTTTTTAATGGTTCCATTTGGTTGACCTCTTGTTTATGTGGTGCCCTACTATCTTTTGCCTTGCTGTTGATACCTCCTCTTTATTTTATTTTTTTTTTACTTTTATTATTTTTTTGTTTTTTGGGGGGGGGGGTGGTTGTTGTGGATAATTACAGATAAAAATAAAAAGGCATCAAAAGGGGCAGCAGCCCACATGGACATCTTCACGTGCATCTATTGGAAGGCAAACTCCATTGGAAGGCAAACTAGAGTCATCAGAAATCACTTCTACCTCTGCGAACCACGTTCTGCTACACACGTTCTGGAACGTGGTACACTAACGTTCCAATACATTAAAATTAACAATCCGAAAAGATTATACCTATACTATATTTTTCATTAGAAAAGACATTTGAAAATAGTGAATTGATAACTTATCATGTGACAATAGTTAATAAATTTAAACCTCTACAAAAGGATAATGTGTAGGGAATGGTATCAAGCATAAGTGCACTTATTTCATGAATATCTATACTGTTTTTTTCTTAATTATTATATATGTATTTTTAAAATGAGTCACTTTTATGTACCAAAATATTCTAATAATATAATAACTATATTAGAAGCCTACCCTCTATTGTATCGCATTTTAGAGTAGAAGTGTGCCTCGTTCCTGTTTTGTTCCATGTACCTGAACAATCCACATTCGTGGTAGCATTGAACTGGATGTCATTGTAAGTACCAAAATTTTCTTATGTAGTACAAAAAAATACTCAATAGACACCCATCTGTTCAAATGAATCAGAAGGGGCAACAGCCCACATGGACATCTTCATGTGTATCTATTTGGAAGGCAAACCAGACATTACCGCAAGTACCAAAACTTGCTCTCTCAATAGAAGTATCTTACACCCATATGTACAAAGGACTCGAAAAAGTACCTCAAGCTTAAAAGTGCTGCTGTACTCATCAAAAGACGATTGGCTATTCTCTTCCAGGTGCACTACATCACTGACCTTCTTGATTGGATACTTGAGGAAGAGTGAAGTGCTCTTTCTCCTTTGTGTTCCTGCAGTCCCTCCCAACAATGTTAATGCATGCATCCGTTAACATATGTATGTATGCTAAACAGTTTTTCAAGTGATATCGCTGGTTTCAAATGAGAGTATTTTTGGAGTTTGAACTTTGAGCCAATGTGCTCATGCAGAAGAGAAGAGATAGAGAGGAACAAGATTTTGAAGAACACCATAAAATTTTCTTGTCATCAAATTCTATAAAATTTCTTAATTTTGCTATTGTTTCCTTTATTATCTTCTAAAAATTAGTGCTTTCAGAGTCTTCTACAGCTCTATTCATCCTTTGATTGTTGAGCACTTAGTAAGGAGGAGCGATTTTTGGGCTGTTTTTACTTTGAGAAAGTCTTGTCCTAGCTGATTCGGTCTCATTCCACATAGGATTCATTTAAACTAATCCCTGTCTTTGGGCTGGCAAGCTGGTGAATTGGAAGATGATTGGAAGGGATAAGGAATTATGGGTAAGTATTCTTTTATTTCTTAGAGAAGATTAGTGATTTTGTTTTGGGAAGTCATGTAGTCATCTAATAATGTTGCCCCCCCCCCCTTTTTCTATATTTTAGATTTTTTTTTTCCCATCTTCTAACAATTCAAAACTTAATTTGATTGTTGTTGAAGGCGTCAAGTATTAATACTTGGGGTTGGAAATATTTTGTCCAATATGAGCCGAAATTTGGAAATAAGGCCTTCAAAGAGGGAAGATATCATGTGTGAAGTCTGGCTGTTCCCTCCAAGTTGGCATTTTTTGGTTCAACTGCCCTTTCAGCGGAGGCTCATCTCTTATCCATTCCGCACTGAAGTATATTGTGCAAGGTAAGTTGCTAGATGGTGGATGATTGTCAATTCGTTGTCCATTTGTGCGTGCCCAATGGGGATATTTTCAGTTTTCATTATGGTATTGGTTGGGTTCCAACCCCTTCCTATTAGGAGAAGTTCACTTTTTCTGGCAGTTGTGGGCTTGGAATAAGAGAGGAACCAGTTGTGTTGGACATTTTGGAGCCTTTAGATCTGGATAGAGGGTTATCCAGTGAATGCCAAAAAATCTGGACGAAGATTGTGGCAAAGGATATCATTTTCATGTAGTGTTTTTGGTGCACCCAGATTTTCTGGTTTGGTCAAAGTCTTCTATTTCTGTTATTTAACTATTTTTCTTTTTACCAGCAATGTCGATCATGATTTTGTGTTCTATGCATTTTGTGACAATGAATAAGGTGAGTTTTTCTTATTCCCCTCATGTATAGATGCGTAGCTTTGTCATTT